>NW_019289500.1:582679-664449 GCF_000500325.1 Leptinotarsa decemlineata | reverse complement strand
TTTATTACCACGTGGTATCTCAATCGCCACAAAAGAAATAACCAGGAAAGGAATTTCTGGCAAAAACATAACAATCTGCACTGATAGTAGACAAGCCCTATTAGCCTTGAACAGACAACGTGTTACCACAGGGCTAGTACTAAATTGCCACCAAGATTTAACCAAAGCCTTAGTAGATAATAATACTATCCTGTGGTGGGTTAAAGGGCACGACAGGAGTAAAGGTAATTGCCTTGGCGACTCTTTAGCCAAGGAAGCGGCTTAACTAAGAATTATAGGACCTAGTGACACCTACGGCCTGATGACAATTGCGGAATTAGCCAAACCACACCCATGCTCAATCCCTAAAGGGATGGGATGGAATCAAAGGATGCAATCTTGCCAGGATCACCCTGGACGACCTTGGGAAATTGGCGCCGAAGAAATATCTGGCGATGACCAGGAATAATGTAACAGTAGGATTTCCTAAGTTAGCTGGGAACCAAAAGAGAAGAATCGAAATCTGCTCATGCTTAAGAAATTCATTAAGGACCTCACAAGATTTGTACGCTTGATTCTAAGACTAAGGATCAGCATATTATTCCGAAACACCCTGTATGAACGCAGTCATCTCAAATATACTCCTGAAACACAGAAGAGTGAGAAAAGTCTAACTATAATAAGAAATCATAAGATATTTAATGAGTAGATTATTTAGACCATACAATACCTTTTGTTTGGTCTCAAAGTCTTGCTAGCGAAATTATTATTTTTTCAAGTGAATTGTGAATTTTAAATTTTTAGATATTTAATTTGCAAGATCAATTCATTACATTTTCAACTTTGTAAGAGTACAGTCAGAATAAATCTTTTCCTGTCTACAGTACATTTAGCCAGTTACTTTTCTTATCCCATCTTTTCACAAGAGAGTTGATGTAATTCTTGTGTGCATAAAGCATTCACGATAAAATACTCGTGGGTCAAAACACTTTTACTAAGGAAAATGAAAGTAGTTAGATTCATTTTCCTAGAATCTCAGATACTACTTTTCTCCTACACCAAAACTACGAAAACACTATTTTCGAAAACTGTTTTACTTTTCTCTGTTTCATATCATTTAGTATACAGGCAAAACATTGGAAAAACTCAGTTGTATATCATAAGTCACTGTAGGAAATTTTACGATACCGGTTATAGTCTGTTCAGCCGTTGATATTCCATTTCATTAGATTTTGAAGTGCTACATCTCAACTTCAGAAATGAGTTATCACAATGAAACCAATAGTTTCGACAAACACATATTCAATTTACCGAAGTTGATTCACCATTTATTCACAATTTGTGCCAAAGTGTAGGAACAAACAGTTTGTAAGTTATAAATAATTCAATTGAACGGAGAAAATGGTGTTAATTTTTTGCAAAAATCTTATAGAGTATTGCAGATATTCCAAATCTAAACAAAAATCTTCAAAGAGCAGAAAACTCATTAGGTTTTTGTCCGTTTGTATGAAATATAGTACATTTGCCTAGTGTTCTGCAATAAAAGCTTGTTTTTGATATTTCACTATTATTTCAACAATAATTCAGAAGATACTGACCTTTGCCTCCCTCACCAATTGATCTCCCTGTATGTGCTTTCTGCTCTGCAGACATGTCGTTATCGTCATTCGTGAACGTGCCCAAATTCATTTCATAGAAAGGGAAACAATTTAGCTGCTAAGTGCAGCAATTCAATTGGAAAACTCACTCGAGGATATTAACTACATAATTTGTATAGGTAGTTAGAGTATATTGAAGAAGCAGGTACCGGTGAAGAAGAAGAGGCAGTAATTTGCGACATGTCGTAATATGCAGTAAATTTGTGTGCCAGGTAATTTCCTTGGTGAGATAGGCGTGAAGCTGAGCAAACCACGCAGAGGATTCACTTCTTGATTAAGCCCTTCATCTTAGGAGAGGAGATTTGTTTTTATTCCCGGAAAATCTTAATAGGTTTTTCGGATTTTTCCTGCCGTAAATTAGGTAGCAGGGCTCAGAATGAAAATCATTACTGCAGATGCGATACATGCTAAAATCGTTGAAGGCAGAGGTGGACTTAGCAAGCAGATCTCTTGTGTAGATCCGGCAAAGTGAATATGTGATGTACTGTGTTTATCTCAACAGCGATAATCCACTTGAAATTCAGTAATATTTAATCAAGTCGATTCACATTCTCTTACGTCAGAGGCTCTTGGTGGATTTACAAATCCTTTCTCCAATCGGCTTGCAAAAAAATGAGTTGTGAGCATGCAGAATTGTCCATGAATTCCACTTTTACTCGACCTAAAAGTACAAGAATTTCGAGGAAAACGCGAGAGTAAATTGTCAAAGTGAAAGTGATTCATTATACATTCAGAAACAAACAATGCAACCTAGCAAATCAAGCAGGAATTTCTTAGGACAACCTTCAAATTCATAAGACGAGTTTTCAATTCCTTGTTACATAATAAACGAGAATACCAGATAGTACAAAATATATAAAATTTTACGGAGAGAAAATAGATGGAAAATTTATGAAGCATTCAGTAAATATTCCTTTAAAATTGAATTAATATTATCTGCAAAATGTCTACCTACATGAAAAACGTAAGAAACTCTTATACAGGGTGTAACTGAATAAGTGTAAAACATTTAAGGAGGTGATTCCTCATCGAAAAATACATAGGATCTTTCATATAAAGAAACTTCATTGGAGCATCCCTTGTTAAGATACAGCCCCTTAAAGTTACAATATTTAAATTAACCAGACGTTTTGTACTACCAAAAAGACACTTAGCCAGTAATTTATTTGGTTTACCCCATGGTTGTAAAGGGTGGAAAATGCAACCCCTAAAATTTATTTCCAATGTAAGATTTTGTCTTATTTGTTCACCATTTAAAATTTTATTTCCGATAGCCTGTTTCATTCTAAACAAAAAATGTCTCTTGGGGTTTTTGCCCAAAATAAACCAGTTCGCAGCAAAAACTTATTTTACGAACAATTACAGAGATACATTGTCATAAATACGAACTGGATTTATTGTTATTTTATAGTTAGTACCTGCATTAAACGATTAAAGGGTAAGGAACAAAACTAATTTATTAATAACAAAACACACAACATGTAGACATCATAGTAAATGTTCAATATGTCTACCTTCAGACAATACGCATGCGTCTAGACGTCGGCGCATTGAAGCACGTATTCGCTTAAATATTCCTGGAGTCTCTCTGATTACCCTGCACGCATCGATGATGCGTTTTCTTAAGTCCTTTACATCGCGAACAGGAGTACGATAAACCAAATGCTGTAAATGGCCCCAAATAGAGAAATCGAGAGGATTGAGATCCGGGGATTGAGCGGGCCAGTTCTGACCCGCTCGCAGAACAACAACACACAATTAGTATTAATTAAATTTCGAAAATACACAATCTGACAACGTCATACCAATTTAATTGTCACTATCCTTAATGGCGACCTACTAGATAGATTAGTTTCGTATTTTCGTATTTATGACGATGTATCTCTGTAGTTGTTCGTGAAATAATTTTTTGCTGCTAACTGGTTTACTTTGGGCAAAAAACCCAATAGACATTTTTTGTTCAGAATGAGACAGGCTATCGGAAATAAATTTTGAAATGGTAAACAAATAATAAGACAAAAAGTTACATTGGAAATAAATTTTAGGGGTTGCGTTTTCCACCCCTTACAACCATGGGGTAAACCAAATAAATTTCTGGCTAAGTGTATTTTTGGTAGTACAAAACGTCAGATCAATTTCAATATTGTAACTTTTTTAGTGCTTGTGAAAAAATTGATATACAAATTTTATGTACCCCCTTTAAGGGGCTGTATCTTAACAAGGAATGCTCCAATGAAGTTTCTTTATATGAAAGATCCTTTCTTTTTTTCGATGAGGAATCACCTCCTTGAATATTTTATACTTATTTAGTTACACCCTGTATAGAAATAGAAAGTCGTGGTTTCTAAATTTCGTTGAACAAAAAGAAATTGAAGACGTGATAAATTGTTTAGGCAACAAAAAATCTCCTGGCTTCGATTGGCCCTGATTGGCGAAGGTTCTACCGGCGAGAACAGTTATCGAAGTGATTGAAAATATTGTAGTCAGTTGGCGTGGGGTCTGGGGAGTATGGTGGGTGAGACAAAATCTCGCGCTCAATTCGTTTCGGACGATGATTTGTGAAACGTGTGAACGAGAGTTGTCGTGGAGCAGGATCGGATCAGTGCCGGCTGCTGCTGGCGCAATTTTTGTACACTTCATCCATTTCCTCACATTAGGACTCTGCTGTGATGGTTTGGACCAGTTGCAGAAAGTTATAGGGAATCACACCAGCCGCTGACCACCACACATTGACTATGGTCTTTTTTTGGTGAGTTTCCGCCTTTGTGAAGTGCATGGGTGGCTTTTCGGTGTCCAACCACTGTCCTGAACGTCTTCTGTTGTCGTAGATGACTCATTTTTTATCACACATGACGATCCGATCCAAAAAAAGATATTTTTGTTTGCGCAAAGGCAAAGAATAGACTCCGAAACGTTACAATTTCTGTAAACTAACAAAAACCGCATGGGAACTGACGTTCAGTTCTTGCGCCATCTCACCCACCAATTTTGATGGGTCAGTCTCCAATAGGGCGACGATTATTCAATCGAGCTGAAGAGTCAGCTAATTGGGAGCTTTATAAAACCACTCTAACGACATACAACAAGGAAATTAATGCATTAATACTTTATTTTGAAGTGAAATTGACAGATGAAACTTTCGAAATGGCGCGCATCTGGGAAAAAAAATTAAATGGATAGTGGGGTCTTGTGACACATCTTTTTGAAGCTCCTGATAAATGCTTCACAACCCTAGAATATAATGTCAATATCTTCAACTACTACAAAATGGCGGAACTTTTAACAATTACCTGAATACATTGACATTTAACTACATAATATGAGGTAATAAGCTTGACGTCAGTTCAGAAGATGCTCGAAATGGTTGCCTTGAACTTCTTGACAAATGAACAGCCTATCCGATATTTCACGCCGAACATTTTCGAAAACAGTAACGTCAATATCTTTACAAATATTCATTATTCTCTGCCGTATATCCAATATTTAAGCAGGTTCAGTTTCGTACACCTCTTGCTTCGAATAGCCCTATAAAAAAGGTCCGAAGGTGTCAAATCTGGCGAGCGGACTGGCCATATTGTAGGACCTCGACGGTCAATCTAACGACCGGGAAAAGTAGTATCCAAATAGTTTCTTACTTGTCTGGAGTAACAGAACAACAGTAGTTCCCAGCATATTCGAATACAGTTCCCCTGTTAAATTTTGATCAATAAATAGAGGTCCTACAATATGGTTTCCCAATATTCCTGCCCAAACGTTAATTTTTTCTGGATATTGGGTATGTGTTTCCCGGAAAACGTGAGGGTTGGTGTCACTCTAATAACGGCAATTTTGTCATGATTCCGCAAAATTCTGTTCTTCGATCAGTTTCATCTTCAGTTAATTGGTGTACCATTTTAATTTCGTATGGATGATACCTATTCCTCTGCAAAAGTCTCCACACAGTAGAAGGAGACACCTCACAAACATTCGCGACGGAATAAGTAGACTGTTCAGGATTTACTACCATCTCACCAATTATTTGCACTTGCTGTTCTTCCGGAATGGACGGATGAACTGGGGGTTTTTTGTTATGTACACTACCGGTAGTTGTGAATTTGGATACCTACAAGTTCCCTCAAATATTTTCTACAGATTGACGATTCGGAAAACGTTCATTGAAAATCGTTTTGGTCTCGTGAAAGTTACGCCTCGCACCGTAAATAAAAATCGCATAATTTTTTTTCCAATGGACTAAAATTAACCATTTTAGAGATTGTTAACGTGGTACCTTTCTACTAGTAAAATCGAACACCAAATGAGAATATTCTAACTGAACAATAATGTTCATTGTCGTTGTACGTTAAAAATACAAATGATATAGCGAAATTACATAAATGGCGTTATCAGTGGACTGTAATTTCAATTGTAATTAATTTCGATACGAGAGCATCAAAGTTACCTGATAGTTGGAGTTTTCCTCTTGTATAAGCTGCAATGGGTTTTCTCAGGAGCTCCTTGGAATGTTTTCCAGCTAACTTAACTGTTGATGCATATACTCTTTGACACAACATTCACAAAAGGGATAAATAGCGGTATATCGAGGAGATAGCGAACGAACTGATTATATCGTTTTCAAAACGGTTGCGATTCAACTTCAAAAATTATTCAGAACACACTCAATCTTCTTTCTGGTAAGTCATAAAAAAAACATGAACAAAAAACTTTGAATGCTCGGTCTCGCGATAAAGACATCGAACTGAGAATTGAAATGTTGCCGGTTTTCCGAACAGTCGTACTGACATTTTCGTTCGTTTTTATAAACAAAAAATAACTCAACAAACCTTATCGGGTTGTTGGAATTGCCATATGGCAGATAAAAAGGAATATTTCTAGAAATATCTATATTAATGTGTTTGTCTTCAGGAAATTATTAAAAGTTCCGCCATTTTGTAGTTGATGAAGATATTGACTTCTTATTCTACGGTTGTGAAGTATTCGTCAGGAGCTTCAAAATGATGTGTCACAAGACCCCCTTTTTATTTAATGTTTTTCCCAATTTCACTTCAAAATAAAGTATTCATGCATTAATTTCATTATCCCAAATTTCAAGTTTTTGAGTTGATCCGTTCAAAAAATAAAAGGGAGGGGGTATTAAAAAATGCACTGTATGAGACTTCAAATGCATTTATTTAAAGATTACTTGAAATACATTATTACAAATTTATAGCTTTTATCAAATATCCTCCTGATACCCATTGGCTCTGAAACTTTTTAAATTTTCACCAAACGAGTGATTTTGTGAGTCAAGCTGTTTTGGGAGATATTTCATTAATGGAATATTTCTCTGTGTACTTCAGATTCAATCATCTGGATTCCAATATCACAACCGGCGTATTTTTGGTACAGCAAGAAAGAGGACTCTGCAATAATGACGCAATTGCAAGCACTCTTATCTCGAACTGGTCTTATTTGAAACTAAACCAAAAACCGAGATCCGGAACAGCATACTATTGTTGAGCATTTGGTGGAATCGAGCGGTGGAAACAAAGAAATAATCTGTTTCTGGTGAATTAATCCTTTTGATCGGTGGCAGAGATTATCATTTTCTTTGTTCCAAGTTCTTTATACACGCTTCTGTAACTAACACATGCCTGATCTTTTAAAGATCAGCGTTATTGAAGTCAGCGGCGTTACAGATATTTCTTATATACAATCTGTTAAGGAGTGTACCAGTTCTGATAATATTTTCAATATTGTTCTACAGTAAACAATCCAAGAGGTATCATTAGCCAAAACAACATCCCAAGATTTTTCTTTCTATATCGAGTACCTACTTACTTTTTTAATTTTATTTGTTGATCATTCAACACCAACTCCTTTAATAAAAATCGCCAAGGATGAACATGAAATAAATTAATTTCTGAATATAGAATCAATTCTGATGAAAATTAATTATAACCACCTACAATGTGATATATTGTAATTGAGAGTATTTATTTCAGTAGTTTAAAAATATTTATTTTGTTAGCAATTTGCGTGGCAGAAACTGTTTTTCAAAAATTACTATTTCTTTTTTCCACGCTTTTTGTTTTGTACGCCTCAACCTATCCATTTTTGCTGCAACATCGTTGATAAAAGATTTTGAATTACTTGGTACCCATATCAAAATACTACGAAAACTATAAACCTTCATTTTGTGGTGTCCGCCATATTGAATTGAAAATGACCGCATTTAATTAATACTCATGTATTATCAGGAGACCCAAATGCGTCAGTGAAATTCAAACTAAATCGTCAAAAATTCAGTTCCAATATTTGTGCAACAGTAAGTAATTTACTAAAATAAGCTTATAAAAAAGCTTTGTAAACTGACCAAAATTATCAGCTATAATATCCCAAGGACATTGATAACTAACGGAATAATTTTATCACAGTTTTCGAAAGCACGTTATTTGGTAACATCCCGACGCCGAAGGCGGAGGGATGTTACCTAAAATAACGTGCTTGAGGAAGTTGTGATAAAATTATGAGTTATTTATCAATGTTCGCGGGATATTCGGTGAGAAAATTTTTGGCAATTCGAACAAAATTATTTATTGAACACACAGTTATTAAAAGAACAATTCGTATAATGATATTCCGTTGATCTTGCTGTATTTGCCTCGGTTACTGCATAGGTGTTTTCACGCATTGTCCTTTTCGATATGAAAATAATCAACTAAGCAAGCAGCACCTTCACCACATCTCCAAGCCAATTCCACCGCTGCTATGTGATAAAATTTGCGTAGGAGTCCTATAGGGGTATTTTCATCCCAAAAGTTTATAATTTTACTCATTTCATTTGAAGTTAATGGTACTGAGCTTGTTTTGCGTTTAGTGGGATCTGTTTGTAAATTTCTTCGTGCTGCGTCGCGTGCATTCCGCGCTTGTTTGAATGCAACACTTTTAAAGGGGTCTAGCATGATATTATACTCCTTGTAAAACTTTTCTTGTAATAATTTGCTTGTTATATTCCATACGGTTTTAACAGTAGCCTCCTTAAAGTCTGTGCTATCCTTTTTTCTCATATTAATCGCCCTTCAATGATTTTGTCAATTGCCGCATCATTTTGAACACCAAAGCGAGGAAGTGACATTTTCGAAATAAATTGAATTACTGAAATGTTAAACAACTTTATTGTGTTGGTTGCTTAGCAATGTCATGACATAACTGATAACTACTCGTGAAAACTATCCATGGGTAGTTATCAGTGTAATGATGGTTTCATTGGTTATTTCGACACACATGACTAGAAATAGACAAATTTGATAGGATAATTTTTTTGGCAAAAAATTTTCAGTGTAATATTTTGAAAAAAAGACATATTCCTGAGGCAACTTTCTCACCCTGTGTACAATTGCTTCTCATTCATTCTTAAACCAATAGATTATATGTATCAATAACTCTTTTTATTACCACGCTCAATCTGCAATTCAAAAAACCCAGCTTCATCACAGCGCTCTCAAATATCTCTTGCAATCCAGATGAGAAGTTAATTAGGCCCTTTGAGAGCGTCTGCCCTGCACCTACGTCATTGATTGCGGGAGTTTGGTGTGGTTTTCCAGAGTCGGAAAGTAATAAAATACAGTGTCGTTGAAGTGTGAAAGAAACGACGTGCTCTTATTCCTTAAAGCGGGAAGGAAACGCTAAATTACCGATGAGCCGAGAATAAAGCCATGATTTACACTCTACTCAACCGCACTGCTTTACTTCATTTCTATGTTGATTTCGATGGCTCGCGGAGTTTTACAATCATTTTCGCCGAAGTTTGTGGACAGATTGTCCTATTTGTTGGTTTCTTTCCGTTTGGTGAGTTCATATGTTTCAAATGGGAGAAAAGGTGTGGAATTCAAGAAGATATAACGGTAGAATCCTAGATACCAATTTTAAATGGAGAATAATATCAAACCTCAATCGTAATTATAAATATTCATGATTTCTAATCGAAAATTCTTTATATCGGACCTCACAAACCGTACCGCTTGTTTATCAAGTCTAAGAATAAATCACAAATTTCTTCATCTGATTTTATGAAGCAAAGTTCATTACTTTTGAAATTAACATTTATCATTGTTATGAATTGGTTCATTTGATATAATTTTATTAACCCAGTAAACCACGCGCTTTATTATAAAGCCATACATAAATAAAAATTTAGTAGGTGGTAGAAAAACTCCCCCCATTTCCATGATCATTAATAATAACTCAGATTTTCTGTAGGAACTATTTGAACAGAATACATTTTCACCTGAAATGATTTATTTCATAAATATATAATATCCCTCCGGTTATCAACTAAACCGACCGCCACTGTTTTATGGTCCAACTTACTTCCCGTAAACAAACAAAGTTATACTGACTTCAATGTAAGGTGGGAAAAGGCCTCTCTATTTTCTTTTGTTACTCTGAGATAGACTCTAACGGTGCTGTCAATTTGGTTTTGATCAGTGACGGCATAATATGGTCTAGCCATTGAAGAGGAAACATCGACTCCAACAAGTAAAAAAAGATGAAAAACTTTACGTCTTGGCATTTATGTCACTTATATACTTAATTCAAATATTACGTCATGATGTTTTATGTGTTGCATATTTACATCGTAATTCTTCTTCTTCTCGTTTTTTATACTCATTGATTCCCTTCGGCGCAGTAGACCAGTTCCGCCGTAATTATTTTGAGATGAGATTTGTCACATCCCAAAATGGTCGGTTGGTGCTGTGACGGAGTGGTCAAGAGGTTTATGATCCGCAGGTGGTATATACGAGGTACATTTAAAATGGTCCCCCTTAGATATAATACACGTCTACCAGTTTGGTTTAATGCGTCGTACGGAAGCAAAAGCCAAGCCAATACTTGAAGCAACTCTGATATGCACTTTTTGGTATGTCTTTCAGCTCTATCATCTTCTCGGTTTTTATCTGCTCAATCGTCGCAAAACTCCGTTCTCTAATGGGTCTCTTCAATCTTGGGAACAGGAAAAAGTCGCAGGGGGGCAAATCTGGTGAATACGGTCGCTGAGGCATGATAACCTTGTTGTCTATGGCCAAAAAAATTACGAACAAGCAATGACGAGTGAGCTGGTGCATTATGCAAAAGCCATGAACTGTTATTGCATAATATGGGATATTTTCCTCGTATTGCTTTTCGCAAAAGGCGTATAACTTCAAGATAATACTCCTTATTGATCGTACAATCATGTGGCAAGAACTTCTGATGCTCTAGGCCACGATAATCGAAGAAAACTGAGAGCAATTTCTTGACATTCGAACTTGGCGTGCTTTTTGTTCGCCAACAGTTATAACACTTTTAAATAATGCTCATGCGACAGCTTTTTGATAAAAATTCAGCAATTTTGGAACGAACTTAGCTGCCACACGCCTCATGCCAAAAGTTTTCGAAAAAAATGCATTGGTTAGACCAACCGATATACCGATATACTCTAATAGTGATTCGACGATTTTCCATAACATTTTTTTTCACTTTCTCAACATTTTCATCGGCTGTTGATGTGCTGGGGAGTTCAAGGCGAGCATCGTCATTGACATCTTCTCAACCTTCTGTGAAAAGCTTGTACCACCTGTAAACTTTTTTTTAAATCAAAGTATATTCACCATAGGTCAATGATACTGATACCATAAGCTTACAAGCCGATCGTTGCGTCTCCGCAGATTTTGGAGTTGGTTCACCACGTGCAGTCCACTCAGATGACGATCGTTTTGATTTTGATATGGAATGATTAAGCCATGTTTCATCCATTGTCACATATCGACGCATGAATTCGGGTTTTTTATGATGAAACGGCTCCAAACACTTTTCGGAGTCATCAATTCTTTGTTGTTTTTGGTCTATTGTGAGCTTGCGCGGCACCCACTTTGAACAGAGCTTTCGCATACTCAAATATTTTTGCACATGTCCAACAAAAGTTTTGTGGTCATCCAAAATTATTTTGTGATTTTTTTTTATGTTTCCGTCGATAACAGCCTATTTGAGGTGTCCACTGGGTGCATTGTCCTTAGTGCTCTTTTCACCTCGTTTGAATAGGCTCACTTGGAACCCGCACATCATGTGCGTTAAGTCAAAGATCGAGGGTCGGATAGCTAGTCTCTACCCTCTGATCAATAGGAAATCTAAAAAGAGCACGAATAATAAAATCACCATCTATAACACGATGTTCAAGCCTGTCATCATGTATGCTTCAGGCGTCTGGGGACAAGCGGCTACGTCCAACATTTCCATGCTGGAAAGGTTGCAAAATAAGTTAATTAGGATGATTGTGAATGCTCCTTGGTTCGTGCGGAACGAAGCCATCCGCAGAGATTTGCAGCTGCCTTTCATTCGGCAGTCCATTCAGTCGAGGAATCAGCGAGTTTTTGAAAGCACGGAAACTCACGAAAACCCGTTAGTCAGGGAAGCCACAGATTATGCTGTAGACGACCCCTCCCGATATAGAAGGCCCCGACACTCTGTCGAATGAGGCCCTCATGTCCCCCGTTATCGGATGAATAACTTTCTCATCCATCCCACCCCAGCTAGGTAGGGGTATCCCGTGAAATCAGTCATGTACCCATTGGTCCTTCTCGCGACCAATAATCAGCCAAAGGGGTAGGGGAGCTGGACTCCAAGCCTGAACGAAACGAGGATGACATTCCACCTTCCACCTCGTTTGGACTTAGCAAACCGCTTCTCAACGGTTGATTTTCCTGGAGTAAAGTCCAAATAATAATTATCAAGCCAGGCTTTGGCTTCAAAAGTGTGTTTTCGTCAAAAAACTATGCTTTATCAACACACGACATCCTTTTTTATCCTTTTTCTTCAAACTAACAGAAATTGCTTCACTCAAATTGTTATATTTCACAAACTAATAGACCGACAACTGTGAAACTTTTTCACGTTTCTCTTGAAAGTTAGGGTTTGAATAAAATCATATGGTTTCAATACTAGTAGCGCCATCTGTGTATCAGCTTGCGAACGTTTCAACCCATCTAAAATTATACTTACATTGTCAAACATACGAGTAATTCCTCGACACATTCCACTTTGAAACTCAATCTTTTGTAATGCTTAGAAATCAGTCTGTCTGTAGAGTAGGGAGGGGGAGTGTAGGCCCACAGCACTAAAGGCACATGTGACCCGTTGAACATCCTCCAGAGGTGTCCTCCTAAGTCATTGTCCATCCTGTTTTTTCCAGGAAGGTGGACAGGTTACTAGGAGGTATCTCCTTTATATCGGCAGGTGTAGGCCAAGACTCGCCGAACACACACTCTCTTATTGACGATAACTCCGGACATGCCTGACAGTTTCATCTTTCTGTTCACGCATCCTGCATAGGGGTGTACTAGCCCCATAATATGGAGGTGTTTCCTCAGTTGGCCAGTCAGAAATCCTACTGTTAGGCGTAGGTTTTTCCTGGCATTTCATCTCTTTAGGAATTGAGTATGGGTGTGACGTTGGCTAGATCCGTAATTGTCGAAGTCATCAGAACGTAGGTGTCACTGGGTCCTCAAATTCTTAGTCCAGCTGTTGCCTCGGCTAAGAGTCGGTAATGCGATTACCTTCACTCCTTCCCTTTCTTTACTCCTTCCCTTCCCTTTAACCCACCTCAGGATAATGTTATTATCTACCGAGGCTTTGGCTAAACTTTGGAACTCTAGTACTAGTCTTGAGGTAACACCTTGTCTGTTCAAGGCTACTAGGGCTTGTCTACTGTCAGTTTTTGCCAGAAATTCCTTTACTGATTATTTCTTTTGTGGCGATTGAGATACCAGCTAGTTCTGTTTGAAGTTCGATGTAATTTTTCCCATTCCCCACTTAATCCTCAGGCTTAGTGATCTGGAGTAAACTCCACAACCTGAGCCTTCTTTCGTTTTTGAGCCGTCTGTATATAGGTATGCCTATTGCATTTGTAGCATTTGACTCTGTGTTCTATTTCATTTGTATTTTGTAGGGTTTAGTAAATAAAAACCTTGGTTCAATTGCATCACTGGTTGCCTGCAGCAGAGGTTGCGCAGTGACCGCTTCTCGCCATAGGCTGAGCCTCAATTGACCCATTCCTATTTCGAGGTTTACACCAGCCGTGCGCAATCGTAACAGAGGGGTCAGACCAGTAATTAGTACTTGCTTCGGCGGTACATATACTAAAATTAGAAATCAGTAGATTCAAGAACTCTGAAAATTTACTGAATTAAAAGATTTAACTGAATTCCTTCCCTCTTCTGAATCAGTTATCTAACGTGGAAATTGGGATATGTCTATTTAATGAATTGGCCACATTTTCTTTTATGATGTTCAACTTTTCAATTAGCTTTTACCCATGCTCAGTCATCAAGTAGTTGAAGTATGGTTGAAATCAATAAATTTGGATAAGGAATTCTCGTTTCCCTCAAAAAGAGCCAATAACAGTGAACAATGGATTCCCTGTTATCAAGTTCATAACGGTTATGGAACAAAGACGAATATTTCAATATTCGGCAGGTATTGTTTGGATTGTATCAATCGAAAAAAGCAGAACGTGTTCTGGATAGCACACATTAGAGGACGGTGAGTATTTCAAAACAAACAACAGAGTAGCAGCAACACAAAAGGACTTCGTGATCGGAAAAGGCCTGATAAAAGTATTTTCATTCGGGTTTACTTCATGGATAAATGAACAGCGAGAACAGTAGAGTGTTCTGCTCAGTTGAATGAAATTTTATTTTTTGCCAGTACATTTCTGGGGGATTTCATGGAGCAGAAGTTCAAAATAATGAAATTGTGATATCTTCAAAGGACACTGAAGTTACGAAGGGAATCAACAAGGGTTACGTACCTGCTGAAATTGCTTTATTTGAAAATTTCGTCAAAAATTATATTGTACTGGGAAAGAAAGTTTTTGGCTTTCTACTACTCTATCTTTTACTCGCGGTTTCGCTGGCATTTATGCCATTAAATAAGTGTCACTACAATATAAACGAATCAATATGATAACTATACTTTAATGATTGGATGGGATTATGAATTTAAAAAAATGATTATATACGATAAAGTTTAGAAAATTCAAAATATGCTTTATTGAATTGCAACAACAAATTTTAAAATATATTTCACTGTGATAAAAATAACCTAACCTAACCTAAAAATAAAAATGTCAGAGGAAAATAACAATAAATGTAGAAAAATTCCAAACAGCTGAAACAATTTTTTAATCTTACATTTTCTCTGAGTACTGCACTGCACTAGTAACAATAAGGTACTAGATGGGCTGAAAAGTTCGTAGGCCACAATATAGATGGCGTTACTGGTGATGAACTTACATAATTTTTAATTAACCCTAACCTTCAAAAGACACGTGGACGAATTTCATAGCAGTTGGATTATTAGTTTGTGGGATACAACACTTTGAGTGAAGTAACTTTTGTTAGTTTGAAGAAAATGGATGAAACGAGGTTTTGTGTGTTAATAAAGTATAGCTTTTCGGCGAAAAAAAAACAGTGAAAGCCAAAGCTTGGGGGTGAAATTATGCAAGCAGTAGAGGCTGCTACTGAAGAAGGTATCGAAAAAGTCCACAAAATAACTTGGATGACCGCAAGATGAAGTTGATCGAGATTGCTGAGGCTCTAAAGATATGTCACTGTCACATTGTTTCAGTTCAATGGAAACGATAGTAGAATTGTACGAATTGGGCTTCTAATTGCTTACGCATCCACTGTATTCTCCAGACCTGGCCACCAGCGACTTTTCCCTGTTCTCATATTCCAACAGTGCGCTCTTTGAAAACAATATTCAGCGCTGATGAAGTAGTAATTGTTGAAACTGACGGCTATTTTGAGGCTAAAGACAAATTATACTATAAAAATGGCATCGACAAATTTTCAGCCCGATTGTTACTGTATTAGGATAACAATCGGGGATAGGAATACAATTACAAATTTACCTACAAATTCATCCATAACTTTGGTGCATATTGGTCAGAAGAACTACATAGGTATTCTTCAATTTATTGTGAAGGAATTATTTTTGTTTATTTTTTGATGATAGTTACTTGGTTATAGAAAGGCAGGTCATGAGGAAGTGCTTTAGAGACTCAAATTCAAGGATTTGAATTGCCAATTGTTTTCTAAATCACACGAAACTATCAAAAGCAATAAACCACTACTTTCAGTTTCAAATATATAAAATATCACTCCTTAGAATTCAAATCCTCACATATATTCGCATCAAGAAGTAATCATCCGAGATATCCGATCCTCTATCTCATATCCAAACATTACTCATTTCCAACAGGAATCAGAAACCGAGACGAATCAAAAGATTTTCTTTTATTTACACACAGGATTTATTTTTCATAACGTCGGAAAGATGCCGGTGAAAAAAAGCAATAAAACCCCTGACGGGTTCTGTTTGTTTAGCAGACTGCTGCGTCTGAAATCAGGGTGACGAGCAGCTTGTTAGAAAAGAAAAGGAAAAGGGAGTTTGTCGGGCATGAGTTTGAATATGGAACGAGCAGAGGTTACGAAACCGGTTTATTCATCACGATTTTCGGTAATACAAGAATATTTTCACGGGTCCTTACTGGCAGTTGATTTATTTCACTATTTACTATGAGAACATGAATACTGCTGCTACATACTACAGGCTTTACTTCTTCTACTTTCAATTATGGAGATGTAATCACAAAAGCTCAGAATATGAATGGTAAAAGAATTCTCCATTCAGCAGCTCCATTTCGTAATATAATCTTCAATAGTAGTAAGGTGGATGCAATTAGACAGATACAGGCTTCATATGATATCGAAACATTGGGTAGGGTGTTTAGGATTACTTAATCAAATTTGTAGCAATTCTGAATTTATTAACGTCTGAATTGTCAGAATTAATAAAAAATAACAGTACTTATTTAGGTTTGACCTAAGGCCCATGATAATGAGTTTTGTAAATTATAGAATATATTGATGCAAACTACTAGTCTTATCACATACGTCACATATTTTTATCACATACGTCTTTCCATTGAAAAGATTCGGAGTATACATTTTGGCGGAATTATAATACGAATAATTGGCGAAAGCGCCACGCTGAAATAATGGCGAAAGCGCCACGCTTAAAACAATGGCGAAAGAACTGCTTTCAATTTTCAAACTGATAAGAGTCCTTTTTTTTTAAGGACAAAACACAAGCACTAAAAGAAAATCTTCGAAGATATCCAAGAGTGGTACCTGTGCAGCGTTGGATTTGAATCGCTGGATATTAAATTCATTTGGGAAAACGTTCTTAGGAAGTTTATTCCACATAAACGCAGTTCTCCAAATGAAAGAGTTCTTTAACAGTGAAGTTCGAGGTGTACTGAGTTGAACCTCGTGGAATCAAATGTGCCTCAAATACTTTACGTGAAAGTATCTATAGAAGAGAGACCTTTCTTCGATGTTCCAGACTATCAAAGTTGCAATTTATGTTGGTGTCTCCAATCAGGCGGATGACTCTTTTTGGAATGGAATTCAGCAGCTCAAGAGTATGTTTAGGGGCGGAGCTCCATACATGAGAACAATACTCCAAAGAAGGTCTGATCTGGGCTTTATGAAATATCTGAGGTTGCTGAGTTGCTGAGGGGTGTACAGTTTTCTGGTTTGGAACATATTGGTGTCCATTTTGACTTTCAACAAACTACCGAAACAGAAAGCGGAATTCTGTCCTGTCATTATTATATTCAATCCAGAGGGATTTATATTTCTGAAGAAAACTAGTGTCTGGATTTTCGTAGCATTGAATTGAACCGTGAGAAATTCAACTTTTTGAAATCCAAAATTTTCATTATGATACAAAAGTTGGTACCCGATAGGCATTTTTTTCCGAACCTCGTTTTTAAAAGTATTGGGGCTGAATTATTTCAAAATAGTTATTGATTTTCATTCCTGAACAGTACGAATATTTACATTGAATTGATATAGAGGGCCTTCCAACGAAAACATGACCCCCCCTTGACACGTCAATTTTTATTTCTAGGAGGACTAATTCTAATATGGAAATCATACCCGAAACTTCAGTATCCCCCTATTTTTTTCAATAAAAATTCGCTGTCGCTCATTTAATTGAGGAAATCAACAAAAGTGATAAAAATAGCAACACAATCAATGAAAAAAGTGTACAATGACCTCCATCTAGTTCCATACAATAATACAGTCTACTTTTGAAAGCGTTCATTACATTATTGAAGATGTACGGAGTCAGAAATAGGCATTCCCGAACAATTCTCTGTCGCAGATCTAGATTTGTGAAATTCATTCAATTAGTAGTAAACGTTTTGAAATGGACGACACTGTTAGTTTTTTCAGCACTGGTAGTTTTTGTTGAATCTAGTTGTCGCAGAACAAAAAGCAGATAGTTGGACACTGTCACTTCTTCACGAATTATTATTCAGTCATCCTTGTTCAGTGTGTTCCAACATGGTTTATCCTACTGAAAAAAGAGTAGAAATTGTCGCAATCTAGTAACGAAATAATGAATGAGCTGAAGCTGCTGCAAGAATTCATAATACGAGTCATCCAGACCACAACGTTGTCGAACATTTTCGCAATCTATGATGATGTTGAAGAGTTGATCAATTCAAAAATGATTTACAAGAATCTGTTACAGAAATGACTCAGCAAAAATTTCAGGAAAAGAAATGAAAGTATTCATAACTTGAGAACTACAAAAACTAAAAACGTTTACAGTGTTGAAAAACGTTTTTGGCTTTCTACTACTCCATCTTGATACAAAAATTGTTAGAATCTTCCAAAGAAAGGTAAAGTAACTCTATACATCTATTGAAAACACTTTCCCAATACTCGAACAAAAATTACGGTCTCTTGACGCGTGTTTCGCTAACCAAGTTAGCGTCTTCAGAAGATGATTATGACTCAATTTCTATACATACTTTCAGTTTGACCTTATACATTTTGCAAATAACAGAATATATTGATGCAAACTCCTTGTTTTTATTATCATAATTCGAAAATCCATCAGGTACTATTTTCATCACATACGTCTTTTCTTTGCATAGATTCGGAGTATACATTGGAATGATTGACGAATTATTGGCGAAAGCGCACCGGTTGAATTAATGACGAAATCACACCGATCACAATAATGGCGGAAGCGCAAATGGTGAAATAATGGCGAAAGCGCACATGTTGAAATGATGGTGGAAGCGCACAGTTTTTTTTTGAAATAGTGGTGAAAGAATTGGTTTCAATTTTTCAAGCTGGTAAGAGTTCTCAGTGAGAAACCAATTTCAATTTTTGAGAACTGGGTAGGACGGCTTTTCTTCTAAAAGTAATATCTTTGCATGATCTACACATCTATGTATAGAGTTAATTCTTTTGAAATTGATTTATTCCTTCCTTTCTTTCGAAGATTCCCACGTTTTTTGTATCATGATGGAGCAGTAGAAAGCCAAAAATTCTCTTTTCCAAAAATTGATTACTCTTAAAAATATAACCCTTTCAATTCAAATTCATGATGTATATTTGAATACTCGTCCACGCAACGAGGGAAAACTACTTCAACATTTCGCGAATTAGAGCAACAAATGAATTGAATCGAAAATGGGCCCCTGTGATATCGACATCATTTCTGAAAGTTGAGTCATCTAGATGGAAAATATCTCAAAGTTGCTAAATTCTGAAATCAGGCTCAATTTTTTTTCACTTGAAGTCTTTCTTTTGATTGTTGACAACAGGACAATTGTGACAAGCAAATCAGGGTAATAGAAACATCATGCAATCGTTAATTATTAAATGTTTATTCTTCAATTATCTATATAATACATTTTGGCAATATACATTTTTATATAAACTGCTACTTACGAAGCATATGATTCGATTCCTATAATTGTTCTTGGAATAACAGAAATTTTTGATTTGAAATAACTAGTCGAATAACTCATTTGATCAATTTCAGTTGTGTGGAAAATATTCTTACATATTTTTGAGTGGCAGTTCTTCAACAGAGTACTTGTCGTTGTTTCAACACATTTGAAAATTTGACATTATTTCAGCTCCCTTTAAGAGTTTTGAGTATAATATAAACCCAAAGAAAACTTATCAAAACCAACACCAACTTCCCCAACTACGCCATTGTTTCCTCGATTACAAAAGCAAATCTCTGTTTAAATATACATATGTGAAACATTTCGTGGAGTAAATCAGAAACAACTATACAACTGGCGTTACACAAGCACGCGGTAACTTGCAGTAAACCTATTATAAACAATGTGACCCTTTGACTAACATGCCCTAACTTAGTTCAAGGCAAATACACCAGAAACAGAACAAATGAACTGCTTCAATTATAGCTTGGACTGTATCTGCTCCATATTAATGATGGAAACCGCCATTCTCTGGAGATGTAGGTTAGAGTAGTCAACTGTCTTTGGGCAGGAAATTGTTTTGGCGAAAGTAAGATGGAAATGAAGATAATTTTTTGTTTTGTCCTCTCAAATACTTTGAGTGAAAGAACAGTCATTCATGATACTAGCATTAGAATACGTATACGAGGGTGGTTTAAAATGTTTCCGACCTCAACACTCGTAAATAAAAGCTAGTAAACTTCCGTGTTCATCTGTTTACAGTTGCTCACTAAAGTTTTAGCCATTTTGAACGCGCAGTTGTTATGCAACAGTGAGTGATTTGATGTGAGTGTTTGTATGAGAAAGGACAGAATCGAGGTGTACAGCTGACATTAAATATTTGTTTTTGAAAGTTAGCCTAAATAAATCAAAGATGAAAATAAGATTCTGTGTATGGAGACTCTGCACCATCATTCACTTCAGTTAAATTCTAGGCAGCTTAATTTGAACGTGGCCGCAAAAACTTGGGAGACGATGAACATTTGAAACGTCCAAAAATTTCATCAAATAGTGCTAGACCACCACCTAATTACATGAACATGTCAAATAAATAGTTTGGATCTACAAATTGGTCGAACCTCTTGGAGTCTTTGGAATATGAGTAGATTGTTATGTGAAGGTGATTGACAATGTTTCGTGATGAATTTTCGTTAGTTAGGACTTCCATTGTCTGAAAATATATAAAATGATTTGAAATCTCTAAAAGAACCAATAAAATTTAAAATTAAAAAAAAAAGCTGAAAGTAACAATTTTTGACTGATATAATAAAACCAATACAAATTTAAATTAAAAAGAATAGCTGAAAGTAACAATTTTTGCTTAATATACTTGTTACATTAAGCTATTCTTTTAAATTTTAATTTGTGGATATGCATCAGTCTCCTATTAAGGTTAATTCGCAAGTGATTGGTCCACCGTCTTCTTTTTCAGTGCGGTCAATGGACTAAGGTCATTCTTGCCCCACAAATGTGAGTTGCAGTCCACTTGGTTCTGATTCCCTTTCAGTGGAAGAGCTTCGTGAAGCAAGAGCCGAATCGATCCATCTACGAAACCCTTCTTTACTTGGAAGGATCGATCGCAGCTTGAGAAATGGTTCTTATGGAGAATTTGGGAAACATGTTCTTCCTTACGAATCAGTAGAGAGTTGTCCCAAAAATCTGGAGAAGAAAATTGGATTGGATAATTTAAGAAACACTTGCTACATGAAGTGTTGTTCAGAACGAAGAATTTCAAGAACGAGGTTTTAACGATGAACGAGAACGAGAATGTTTGCTTCTCATTCACCAAACTCAAACACCTGTTCATGCAGCTGCAGTTTCGTAAAAATGTATTATCTTTCTCACCAATCGATTTCCTGGAGTCTTTCAAGTCCACTAGATACTCGTTAGGACAACAAGGGGATTGTTCCGAATTCTTGGGGTCCTTGTTGAATACTCTTCGTGAGCAAAACAATAGCAGAATCAATAATCCTGACCGCTCTGGATTGAATGAATCCGTACTCTCTTCTTGTGTTTGTAAATCTTTTGCTGGAAAAATCCTTACTTGTTCACTTTGTAGTAGATGTTCAAGAGGATAATCGACTATATTGCCAAACATGCGCCAAACTAACTGACTATTATGAAAAAACAAGTATAGCTGAGGCACCAGTAAATCTAATACTAACACTGATTATCTTCAAACATGACTCAATTTCTGACGGAAGCACCAAAGTCTTACGAATGTTCGAAATAGATGAATACTTTAATTTAGCAGACCATTTTTATAATAGTCATGCAGTCATTGTTCACTGTGGTTATGGCGTTGAATTTGGTCATTATTACGCCTTGGTCAAAGACGAAACGGACTGGTTTAAGTTTGACGATAGTCGTATCACGAAGTGTTCTTGTGATGTGTTGAATTTATTGGATCCTCTGGAGACACCCTACATTTTGTTTTATGAGCGAGAGGACATTGGCAGATCAAGATCTTCAGATGATGTGGCGCTGCAGGTTTTTCCGGGTATTCTTGCAGCTGAAAAAGCAAATGCGCAACTGGAATCAATGAAGTCGCCCCGGAGCGCCAATCAATTTTTGTTGTTGTTTTATAGTTTCATGATTTGTATTTTGAAAGAGTTATTCAAATACAATAATCAAATTTTTATTGATTCTTTTAGGGATACAGCCTATAAAGTCGTCAGGAGTTCGTATCCTCTTCTCTGCATGGTCTGAGACCATGAGAGAGCAGGAATTGGAGCATTTCTCTTTAGGGCAGCTCCCCGAGCAGCTGATGAACACGGTATAGTTTCCGACTCTGAACGAGGTGAACACAACTCTGTCACCGAGTTGGTAGCCGTTCAGCAAAAAGCTCAGATAAAAGCCGCAGAGATCACCTTACTTCTGCGGAGACACAAGAATGAGCCAATGCATGGAGTCTTCTTCAAAAACATTGGAGACCTTGGCTTATCCAAGCGTCTGACGTTCGCTTTTCTCAGGTCGAGTGGGCTGAAGTCAGAAACTGAGGGGTTCAGCATGGCTTGCCAGGATGATGTCTTCAACACCTTAGTCTACCGCAGTCGCGTGATGGGTATAGAGGTTCCTCACACAAGGTGCAAGGCTTGCCGCGAGGCGCCCCTAATGCACTTGCTATCAGCATGTCCAGCATATGCGGTCTCGGCCTATATCCATCGACATAACGCGGCCCTAAGAGTGCTATATTACCATCTACGGCAGTCTTACGGTATTGACGAGACACCGGTGTTGTCCTACGCTCCGGGGGATATTGAATCCGTTGTGGGAAACGAGAAGTGCCGAATTTATCGGAACTATTCGTTCTCCACCCTCAGGCTCATACAAGCTAATAAGCCTGATGTAGTCCTTCTCGACCACCAGAGCAAAACGATATTTGTCGTGGAGTTTTCAGCTCCTGGCGAGACGAATATCGTCAGAAAATATGAGGAAAAACTGATACGTTATCGAGATTTTCTTTTTGAACTCCGCAGACTCTATCCAGATCTCTCTGTCAAGATGGTTGTTCCGATTATTGGAGTCCTTGGTGGAATGATCCCCTCTCTACTCTCGAATCTTAAAATCATACCGGTTTGCCGCACTAAGGCAGAAATCTTAGCCGCCCAGATGCAGAAGGTTGTCATTCTTGGCTCAATACGCTTGCTTAGGGCTCATCATTCTTGGACCCAATGATCATTTATCCCGCGGTGTGGGGAGTGGTCACTAGTTGATAATGCTGGCGCGCCCTCCCGAATGTATCGGGGCTTCGGGGATTAGGTCCTGACCAGCGCACACTACGGTGAAAAATAATAATAATAATAATATTTGATAATGGAAGTCCTTACAGATGAAATTCAGTAGATTGTTGTGTTTCTGCTCAGGCTGTTCAGTTAGTTGTAGAGTGGTGGGTATACCATCAAGGCTTGCAAATTCGAGTTGATGGTTTTGATTAACCCCTTGGTTGCAACACTGGCTTGCCGTCGATCATGCATGTAGATGGAAACTCGCTTATCGTATTACAGTCTGGATCCACAAACTGGTCGGACCTTTCGGAGTGCTTGAAGGGACATTTGAGTAGATTGTTGTTTTGCTAGTTTTTAGCGGTCTGGTCGATTACGATTTAGTAGAAACTGTTGACGGTTTAGACGAAACAGCGGTGTTGTCGGATTTGAAAAGAGTTGCCCAAGATTTTGGACAGTCCACTGAAATTTATTTCTGAAAATATGCCTTTCTGTATCATAGATTGAGATATGCAGTCTAAATTTTCAATTGAACGTCAGTGAAAGTATTAGTATCTGCTAGGAATATTTTATTTGCAGAACTGGAATGTTTTGCCGCTGAAAAAAAATAGTTTGGTCGCTTTCTTTTTTCTCGATTGAACGTCGAACTTTTCTAGCACACTGACTCGTTTAATTTCGTCATTAATTCAAATCCCAAGCGTTTAATTTATTTATGAACTCGAGAACCTCAACTTTGAATAAATAATGAATATAGCTTTTCCCGATTAACGCCCAAAAAACATTTCATTCAAAATCCCGAAGAAGTTCCAAAGGATTATCTGAAAGTTTTCCAGTTTGTCACAGTCTGAGTGAATCGGCCGAATCGAGGTGGGCATTACTTTAATTAAGTACCAGCTGATGCCAGATTATTCCTAGAATATCCAGACTTCGACTCTCATTTCATCCAGTCTGACATCCAGACAGGAACGGAATTCGACTTCGTCTGTCTTCTTATTAGAACAATTATTTTCCTCTGTTACTGAGATGAGTTTCGTGATGAATTTCGGCTGCAGAATCGAAGGGTCGAAGTTAACATATTCTACAAGATAACGGGGCATCGCTATGTGATTTTTTTCAATGTTTTTCACTTTTGTGGGACTTGTATATGAATGAGAGGAATGTGGCTATATGTATCCTCTTGATACTCTCTATGAATCGACTAGAATCTAAGAGGAAAGTAAGAGAATATTTTAGTGTAACAGAATGTTTGAAGAATGATTTCAGTTTTTTCAAGCAATAAGAGTAATGACCAAAATCTTCAGAGGGGTAGTAATAGTGAATTTGCCTTTGATGAATTGGACAATATGGACATTATTTTAGAAATTGTTAGAAAAAATATGGCATCAGGAATGGGGAATGTTCCTCCTGACGAAAATCAAGTAGTTTTCATAAAAGAGCTCTAAAACAACGCATTTTAAACTAATCATTTTAACCTTTCCCTTCAAAAATTATTTGAATATTAAAAAAAGAGGAATGGAATAAAACATTCAACATTTGAAGGGATTCGTTTCTATTTTACCATTTGGCAACATCGGTTATAGCTAATAAAGGACAATGAATCTGTTACCTGTATGAGACAAACAAAGATGACATATTTCAGAGGCGTGCTGTTCTGTTTACTCATGTTCCGGGTTCCAAGACATTCTGTGACATGCCATTTTGTGCACCTAACCTATCTTCCTCTATATAAAAAAATAACAAAACAACTGTTGTTTATGTGGCTTGTGGAGGTGGTATTGAGCTATAATTTATATTTTGCCTTAATTGTTGATTTATAAAGATAATTTTCCTTTTTTAAAGTAGAATATCTAGGTACGCATAAATTATTTCAACTTGATATAGGCGCTGTTGCCAATATGTGAATTAGGAACAAATCCCTTTAAAAATTCTTCCCCATTCCCCATTCTTGTAGAACATCTAGACCTTCGTGCGATATACAGGGTGCAATATAAGTACGCTAGAATATCCAAGTGACTTATTCCTGAGACAGTTTTGAGAAAAAAAGTCTCTATAAACTTGTATCCGGAAATGCTTCGTTAACTTGGTAACTGTATTTTTTTGACATGCGTAGGTATGCTGTCACTATTTATTTAAAATTGCCCTAACTTTTTTGACAGTAAACTTTTGGTAGTCGACATCAAAAAACTTTTCAACGGTGGATATGATCGTTTTCAAGATATTTATCATTTTTTATATCGATGCATTTTACTAAGCTCCTAGGGCGCTGAGCGAAGTTAGTGATAACATTACAAAAACTAAGTATGTAGTGGATCTCGTCAAAATAAACAACTTTTTTCTTAAAAAAAACCAATCAATAGAGTTTATTGTATGATTTTCACTATAAAGGTTTTATAAAAACCGCGACACGTGTTTCGCTATGCAATAGCTTCTTCGAGCATAACTGGTTATGCTATTGTATTGCGAAACACGTGTCGCGGTTTTTGTAAAACTCTTATAGTGAAAATCATACAATAAACTCTATTGATTAGTTTTTTTTTAGTATGGATTTTCATCAAGTATCCACCAGTTCTATTCAACTTTTTTCTTTGAAAGATACAAATACAACTGAAATAACTGAAATTGAAAACTTATGACAAAAACCAACTATGTTTTGAAAAACTTCAACAATTTGTATCTCAAAAACCAATGATTTTTATAAATATTTTATTGGAAAAAGTTCTTTATTTTGACAAGATGCACCACATACTTAGTCTCTGTAATGTTCTCAGCAACTTCACTTAGCGCCATAGGAGCTAAGTCTCTGAAAAAAGATCATCTCCAACATTGTTGAGGAAGTGTATCTCAGTGGGCACTTTGGAATCAACAAAAAATCATTTTATATTTTTTTATAACAGTTGTGGCGATACAACTCCAAATGCCCAAGTCGTTTGAGGAAAATTAATTATCGTTAAACATCTAGAACCTTTTTGAACCACTTCATGAAAAAAACTATAGAAAATTTATGTTGCAATATGCACCGATTATGATTCATTATTATACAATTAGGAAATGAAGTATTCAACTAACGAGGAAAGGATAAAAGTCCAACAAATTCAACTGGTCATAAACTACATATGTCCACAAACTTGTGGAGATCAAATGGTGAAGTGTAGTTTATGAAATTACTAAGGATCTTCATCAAATAACGGCCGAATCAGCCAGAATAAAAAGATGATAGGTTTTTGAAGAAAATAACAAAATATAACAACTATATAACTAACGACACGCAAACAGATTATTGATCAAGACGAATTCAATTCTACACTTGCTCGCAAGTTAATGAGGTTTAAAGATAAAAAGCATTTGGATTGGGTTGATTGAGAACTTATTATAGAAAACATAAACGTTTTTACTAGTTTTTGGCAAAAGATTTTGACAGAATGTCAAGAAGTCTGCAGAGTTACGAAAAAAAATATATAGATATAGATATATTCTGCTGAAAATTCCTATTCAATGTTCAGAAAAATTTGTTAAATTCATAGATGAGAATCAGGGCAGTATTCTTACTGCCCTTGGTTGGAGAAATCAAATGGAAATGAAAGTTAGGTGATGAGTCTTCAGAAATGTATTTGAAATTGTACATTCCATAAATTTATTTCACTGAAGGATTTTCGAAGTATTCAGGTTGTTACAAATAACCACCCTCAATTTCTTTCTGAAATTTGATGGGTTTGAGAACTTTTATTAGAAAACTACTCACTGGATTAAAATCCTCGCCTGGATTCAACAAACTTTTTCAGTAGTCTTGGATGAAATAATATCAGTAGATAGTATCTATTCTTTCCGTTCTTCTGACAATTTTTGAATTGAAGTTGTTTCATAAACTATCTAGTGAAAACAGTCAAATTTCAGAAAATAGAGAAATGAAAAAACATCCGCCTATGACAAAAATGACTATCCAACTTCAATAATTGTTGCTACTGGATCATTTCTGATATTCCAAGAACAGTTCTGTTAAAGCTGACACAGACGGTATTATAAAAAGAATAACTGAACATACAGCGTAACAATAATATTCAACTCGAATTAATTTCTTCTAGCAAAAAATAGTCGTTCTCACGATATATTGACTTAAAATTTTAATTTATTTATACTGGACATACTTTTGAGTTATTGTTTAGTTGTCACACTCAACTTCGAATGTGTTTATATATATACATTTCCATAATTTGCGCAATTAATTTCATTCTTCACATAATACAAAATAGCTACATGTTACATGTTAGGTTGATTTGTTTGGATGGGTTGAAATACGTATATATTTCTACATGAAATGTTGATACTTTCAATATTTCTTTCGTGAAAATTTCCTCAAGAACTGTTGTTTTTATAACGTTTAGTGAATGGAATAAATTCACAGTTCTTCCACAGATTCGCAATTTGATAATTTCCAATTTGCTATATCTTCACAGTTCAGTTACGTTTGCGAATAAGTAGTACGAGCTTTCCATTATTTTCCATTCAATTTCCTTTTCAGTGGCTATAAAGATAATTTCTTGTAAAGCCACTGAAAATTGCTTTGCTGTGATGAAGCGATTACGATTCAAACTTTACAAATCTTTATGGAGGGGTGATTAGTAGGTACTTTAATTTTTCTGGAGATTGTTGTGGTCATATGCTAAAATCACTTCCTCTATAATCTCCTGCATTAAAAACTACTTCCGTTATATACTAAGTAGTATTCAATCCTTCAACTTATTGTTAATATACAGAGTGAGGCACCGAAAACAAAACAGGTCGAATATCTGCAAAATATATTCTTTCTGAAAAAAATGCAAAAACACGTCGATTTGTAATCCAAGGGCGACATCTTTCTATCATAACCTCAATAGTCATACTTTTCCCCCCAACCCTCGGTCACTATCACCCAAACAACTTGAATAGGGAAAGTAGTAAGTGTGACACATCATTAAAAAGGTAATTTCATGAGGATTTCGGCCATGTCAATTTTCGATACCTGAACTTTCTATTTTGGCACCCTCTTGCGGTGGAAAACTGTTCCGTATTCCAAATTATGACACTTCATTTGCAAGATAATTTGACATAAATCCGGCGACAATGCATGGAGAAATATTTTTGAGGTAGGAAGAAAATGGCGACTCCACAATGGCGGACAAGATTAGCAATTATGGTCCGATTTGATTCACAATTGATGAGTGGTGGTTTTCAAATTATGCTTTGCAAAAGCACATTATGATGGTTCGAAGATGGCGGACGGAATTTGTAATTATGATCCGAATCGAATCAAAATTAGTATGTGGGGATTTTCAGGGTAGGAAATTATGACTGTTTTGTTGATGCAAATAGATGGCGGACGATACTTGTAATTGTGGTTCGATTTGATTCAAAATTGGCATAGGGGGTTTTACAAGTTCCCAGTATGACTAAAAAGTATTATTTGAATCGATAAAAAAAAGGTTTTATACTAATGCTGATCAATTTTGAATCAAGTTGGACCACAATTGCAAATCTTGTCCGCCATTTTGTTTTTTCTTTTAGAAAAATTCCATAATACATTGTTACCAAATTACTGTCAAGTTAGGTTGCAAATGAGAAAAAAAATGTTTGAAATATGTTTTTTCCCTTGGTCAGCTATCGCACCTCTACGAACGACAACCCTCAAAAGTCGAAAGTTCTGCGAACTAAGGACCAACGAGGTCTTACCTTTCAATGTGTGATTCCTAATACGGACAGTTGAGGTTATGATAGAAAGATGTCGCCCTTGGATTACAAATCGACATGTTCCTGCATTTTTTTCGGAAAACATGCGTTTTGAAGATATTCGACCTGTTTTGTTTTCGGTGCCTCACCCTGTATTTGCCAAAGGGGGCAAATATATGGAGAATGGAACATTATTGGCAAAGCTTCTGGAAAGTTATAAAAATTCATATCAACAACAGAATTATGATTTCTTATGGTAGTATGTTAACCCATCCAACATTCAACATTTAGTTAGTGAATACTCTGAGTGTTATTGAAATGGTGGCTGATTTTATGAGAAGTAATGTTTTTTCAGTTATGGGTTCATCAATGTTGATGAATTGTTGAGAAACTCACTTCAAATTTAAGATCAAATGATTCTGAAATGATGTTTTTGAATGAATGTGTATTTTAGGAATTCCACAGTTCCTCGAGATGTTATACGAATGGATAGGACACAAATAAATCTTCTATCAGTGAGTGAAATAGTACTATTCACTTGTTTATACACCAGACCACATTTGATTGTAGAAATTCACGAACTGAAGACAGAACATTCATTGTAGAAAAACACTAATTACATCCATATATTGATTTTCATTTTATACTTCCGTTACACTTACACACTAATGATTTTTCCTGGCAATGTTCAACATTAACAAGTGAACAAACCTGTGGACCCATAAAAAAATCAGAATTATATTTCAGTAACACTCCTAATATGTTTGGTAGGCTCAATTGAAAACATATATCAAACACAAAATTATTTACCGAAAATTATGAAATTTCAATTTCTAATTTATTGAAAGTGAGTTAGTTGAATTTGTTGATTAAACTACTTTCAGGTATTCGGCCTCCAAATGTTGAAATAACCCTTCTTCTATACTTTCATTTGGCATTTCAGTGAAGAAATACCATTTCTATACGTCGTCATTTTTTGTGAAATAGAAGGTATATGGAAACATTTGAAAGATTGAAATATTTTTGATTTCATAGTGAAATATCGAACGAAACTTAAGCATTGACTTCCATTAGAATTGATAATAATATACATCCACTGAAATATTTGAAGCCTGAACGTGAGAACACGAAGAATTCTCATGTTTCATGAGAATTTTCGTAATTCGAAACTCAATTGAATAAATTTCCGTACTCACTTACTTACTTAAAGTCAGGTTTCTGAGTAATTGAAGTTCAATTACTACTAGTGTGTAATTACTACTTTAGCACTTTTTAACGTCATGTTTATCAGAGTCATCATTGATTATAACATTTTATAATGATTTTGATATTTGGGTGTGACTTTTTTTGATATTTTACCAACCACCCAATTCTCAAACTATTCGAAATCAAAATATCATAACAGAAACTGGAAATATTTTGAATGACTTTCATGAGTGACTTCTTGTTGCTATTACTCTCATTTGGGATATCCTTCACAAATACATTCTTATTTTTTAATATTTCCTGTATATGTCATGGAAAAAGTATAGTACTCTATTGACGAGAAATAGTCACTACTGGAAGATTCACGGAAGAATTCATCTTCACATATGACGATCACACTGAACTACATTTTTGTGTTCTTTATAATAAACGGCAGATGAAACTTATATCGACTGTGCTAAATTTACATAAAAGAGTGAAAAAATATAAATACTATCATATGAATGCAATATTGTATATGTGATTGGAACATTTGTGATTTTTGATTCACGTCTTAGGAATACATTAATAAGAAAAACATATCATTTCAAATTTGAAGGCCAAATTTTTGAAAATAGTTCGATTCGAAAATATACTCAGGTGCATTTTCAGTTCACTTTTGATAATTTGTTTTCAACAAATAAGAGGATATTCATCTCATAATGATTAACAATAAAGAGAATAATACACACTATATCGATTGTTATGTTTCTATCGTTTAGATTTGAAACACCTTTTGGAGAAGTACAGCTCTTGGATAATACTCAAAACCATTTAGTAAGCAAGCTTGATTCATTCCTTTATTCAGCTTGGTTTATTCCTTTATTCAACGGTTGAGAAAGAAAACAATAAACCAGTTTTTCAATCCCGGATGTTACCTCCTGTAGCTTCGACAATAGCTTTCATTCGCCGAGGCATTCCACGAACTAGTATTCGAATACATTCTTTGAGTTCATTTTTGTTGGTAGTTTTTCGGCACTTTTCACCTAGATAGTCCCAGATAGGATTTGTTTTCAGGGATTATGCTTGATCGTGGCATATGATGCTGCAACGCTTTATTCAATAATTCATAGATTTGAAACGAATCGTGATATCCAGAGGAACGAAAAAACAATGTATAGGAAATGAACCAAGCTTGCATACAGGATAATTTCTAGTGTCATTCAAAAGTGTAATACCTAGCAAAAGCTATGTATGTTAGTATGGAAATTCAAACGATGTTTGTTATTCTCTTTTTAGTGTTTTTCTTTGTCTATTTTGTTGAATGATTTTTCTTTGTTTCTCCATTATTTAATAGAGTATTTTTTAAGGTTCAAAGCCGGCTTTTATTTTAAAATCTAGCATAGACCTCCTCTTCGTGCAGGAGGCCGAATTCGAGTTCATTTCGGAATTGCCTTGATATTCAGCAGCCGCCAAATTAATCTGACAAACTAAGTACGGTAATAGAAAGAGGGCACAAAAGGTTTTTGTTTAAAGGTGTTTGACAATGTTTCATGATGCATTTCATTAGTTCCGACTTCCATTGTCTGATATTATATAAAATGATTTGAAATCCCTGAAAGAACTAAAAAAGGAGAATCAAAAATTGAAGAAAAAGAATTGAAAATGAATAGCTGAAAAATAACAATTATAATAAACAAAAAAAAACGGAAATGAAATGATAGTGGAATAAAATACAAGTAAAAATAGAACAATTGAAAAAAATTAAAATGAAAGTTAAAAGGTTTCAGGCCAAGTTACTTCACGACGTTTCGATTGCTAGTATCCACAATCATCTTCGGGTGATGACTGGACTGATTCCTCCGAGAGATGACTATTAATGGGTCATATAATTCTTAACCTTGGAAGTAACGAAAATATTAGTTTCTGGTCAAAATTCGATTGTTGTATGATTTGGTATGATCAAATAGCATGTCAATTCATTTACCATCTTAAACGCGTAGTATTTGCTTGGTTTCTATGGCAGGAAAAATGAATGCGTTGTTGATATCTGTTGAGAACTGTCAGACGTTTATGAATTTATCAAAGATGTATTCACATGATGAAAGTACTGATATGCTATTTAGTTATTGGTCAGTTACAAAAATTATGCTAATCTAGATTGTTCTTTACGAGAAATTTCCCACGAAATAAGAATTTCTGTAAAATCCACCGGAACTATTTTGAAAAAGTACAAATATATATGCTACAGGATATACAAAGTTCATCACCTCAATGAAAGGGATATCGACCCTCTCAAACAAAAAATAAGAGATGCATGTATTAGTATTACATCTATTATGCTAGAAAATTGCCACAGAAATTGTCTGGACCGACAACTTATGTGCATAAATTGCCATGTAGCTTTGATTTTCCGTTTTGGTTTCATTTTTCCCAATAGTTCAAGATAAAATGAATTGTTTTTTTGTTTGATTGTTGTTACTGATGATGGTGGGCATTTCATATGGAACGCAATAAAAATATCAAATGTGATATACCCTTGGATTGTGAATTTATCGCTTTATCAATTTCTGTAATGGAAAAGGACAGGTCTGTATTTAAAAAATTAGTTGATGGTGGCCATAATTGTAAAACCATTCCGGATTTACTACAAAAGCTGTATTTCACCAAAAAGACAGAGACATAACTCCATTTTCCTCGTATATTATGAATAAATCGGACATTATCTAAAAATTTTTTCAATATAAATGAACCTGGGATAGATCCTCCTATAAATTGAAGAAAATTGTCGTAATAGGACCAAAAATAAAGAAGTTATTCGATGTCAAAATTTGTTAACATTTCAAGGTACCGGTTTTTATACACCTGAGTGTGATAAAATTTCATATATGTTATTTCCAACTAACATGTACCCGATTACTGACTTTTATTTCGAACAGAAGTGTTTGATGATGCATCTCAAATCAGCCTCCCTGAATCCTATTATCAGTTATCTCACGTCGCGGTAGCACTAACACTTTGGTCATTATTGCATACATATCACAAATATGTGTCTGTTCCGTTTGTATTTACACGAAAGAGCTCGAGGACGATGGCCATCCTCCAAGGATTCCTTGCGTTTCAATGTAACGAATGCAGGGTGTGAAAGGGGTGCTCTTTCACGCTCGGAGACCATTTATTAGCTGAAACAACACAGGTCCATTAGTATTCTGCATAAGAGGTCTTGCGAGGTGTTTTACCTTTGTAATACATCTCCTTGTGCATGGAAGGACAGTTGGCATTCTGAAACAAAGACGTCGTGTTAGTGAAATGGAGGAAGTGCAGAGAGGAAAATTGAATATTGTTTTCGATTCGGGTTGGTCTAAAAGGGGTTTTGACTCACGGATTGTTAGCGATTTTGTAAAATATATATTATTCGAATCATTTTTGAGTGCTTTTCAATTTGTACATCCGGTGTACAGAGTGAGCCAAATTGAGCACTTTCAAAGGGAAAATGCTGTTTTTAAACTGCATAGATGAAAACTGATGTTTGTGTCTGAGGGTCAAATTTTATGACAAACTTAATGGTGAAAACCGTATATTGACAGCTGTTATCATTTCTGAGTTGGATCATGTTTTTCAAAAATGAGTGCAAGATGTCTTGCTTCTATTAAAATATTTTCAAAGCACCCTTTCATGTGAAATCCAATGAGATAACAATAGTTATTAATGGAGAAAAATTTCTTCTAATGAGACACAGTATATATTTCTACACATTTCAATAGAGCTTAAAGTCACCTTTCCAAAAATCAGTAACTATTGATATCTCATTTCAAAAAATAAGTTCTTAACACCACTGTATTCGACGTAAAAAAGAGCTTTGAAAATGTTCTAATGTGAACAAAAATTCTTTCAACAAGAAAAAAAGTTACAGCAACTTTTGGAAAATACACATTTTCAATGATAGATATCGATATGCAGTTTTCACCGTCAAGTTTGTCACAGCCATTAGTGTTTATCTATCTAGTTTGTGAACAGAAGTTCCCTTTTGAAAGTGTCAAAATTTTCACACTCTATACATGCGTTCCTCTTCGATATTATCACGATGTTTGGACAGGACCCCACCTGCCATATTCATGTGCTCTGCTTGGTAGCTGAACTTGAAACTGAAATCATTCTTGTCGATGAATTGAACGCGTACTCACATCATCATCCTGCGTATATACAAGCGATAGACAAGACACAACATATCAAGAAATTAAAGATATACAAGGAGATTTTCAGCAGAATGGATACATAAAACTCATTTTCTTCTGCTGAAAGATGTTATGCAAATGTAGAATTGGTATTTTCATTCACGAAACTACTTATATGCTCTTCATTTCTCTGGGAAAAAGTTCTCCTTGTATGTCCAATATAGAGTTTCGGCAAGAGCCACAAGTCAACTTTTATACTCCTGATCCAAGCAATCCTTTTTTTGGGTTCAAAAAGATATAACATTACCATACAGCAGACGCTGTCGTTCCTTGAAGTTGGGTAAACCTGTTGCATGGCGTATAATAATAAAATTTTTATCTGTCAAGCTCCCATTGTACTACCTGGACTGAACATTCTCGGTCCCAACACATATATGACGCTAGTCCAATTGCATTCTTCACTTCTTCAGTTAGTACTAACCTTCGAAAAGAAGCTGTCGAAATTTCATGATATTTTACTGATAAGTTTGTGTGTTGTTGTGCTAAAAGTGACACTACTTTTCTATTTTCGAAACAATACCGATTTTCGAGTCAGAGTGAGTAGCCGTAATGTGATTTCGTCAGAAAATACTAAATTCCTTGGTACATATGTTGATAGTAACATGACTTGGGAGTCAGCTGTGAGTCAGGTCAGAAAGAAAGTGAAATGTGGTGAGCTGATTTCGATCAGGACAACTAGTTGATTTCAAATAATAGTTAATCTGCGCTCGCGCTGTCCTCTATCTCAAAAACGATTCAACGTATGAAAAAATGTTTGAAACAAAAGTTGCAGAGAATTTAATTCTCTACAATATTGATGATGAATACAATTAGCATAAAACCCATTGGGAACACAATATTGGCAAAAAAAGTGCAAAAAGTCGTTTTTTTTTTTACTTTTGACCCCCAATTTTTGAAGTTGTGGTCGTCGAATCATATGTGAATTTTGAGAATACTTTCATGATGCCAAAATATGAAGTTTATACAAATTTACAGTGAGGTGTGTCCACTTTCCTAAGCAAACCCCCTAAAATTACTGGACTATATCTTCATCAAGAGCTACACGATTATTTCAGCGTCGCTCTTACATTTCAATACAACTTTTATGAAACGATTCATCTTTTGCCTTAGCATAGTCATCAGTTTCAGCAATAACCTCTTCATTCGAGAAAATTTCTCATCGGTGAACATTTTTTTAAGGTCTGCCGGTGGTTGTGGTTCAAGATGTGGATGCAGAAAAGCGGGGTTGCAATGCTCTTCAGCTTGTGGCCACTGTAATGGGCAAGCTTGTCTCAATGCTGTACCATATGAGACCGATGTTAACGAAGATTGGTCCTTTGATCCAGAAATCATGGAAGAATTGGAAACGAATTTTGGTGAAGATGACAATGAAGATGATAACGCCCTTGAATTTTTACAGCTGCGAGAAGACGACGACGATGAAGAAGAAGAAAATTGAAATTGAAACTCAATATTCTTTCAATTATTTTATCTGTTTTTTTAATCCTGTCATTCACAAATGTATCAAATGGGATTTTTTAATAAAAATATCATTTATAATTTTATTTCTTTTCTATTCATTTTTATAAATTAAAGAATGATTACTATAGATTGGATTTGAATTACAATGTAATAAATATTTTTCCCTCTACAAATTTATAACTACACGGGCAGGTAAGTGTTAATAAATAAATTGATACTTGATTGAAAATGAATAATTGATGAAAAAATATTCAAATATATTGTATTTGTTAATAAAAAACGAAAATCATCTATAATTATTTATCAAGTAATAATTTATAAACCTTAAACGAGCTGATTTCGATCGGGAAAACCAGTTGATTTCAAATAGAATTTAATCTGCGCTCGCGCTGCCCTCTATCTCAAAAACGATCCAACGTATGAAAAAATGTTCGAAACAAAAGTTGTAGAGAATTCAATTATCTACAATATTGATAATAAATACATACAATTAGCATAAAACCCATTGGAAATGAGATATTGGCAAAAAACGTGCGAAAAGTCGGTTTTTTTGACTTTTGACCCCCGATTTTTGAAGTTGCGGCCGTCGAATCTTATGTGAATTTTGAGAATACTTTTAAGATGCCAAAATATGAAGTTTATTCAAATTTATAGCTGGGTATGTCAACTTTCCGAAATACAGGCCTAAATCGACCTAAAATGACTGGAAAAATCACGTTGATGAGTAAAGCTAATTTTGAACAAAAAAACGCGTTTTTTTTTCTTAGGCCCGGAAGTCTTTATCCCATTTGTAGTATATAACTTCTTGTGGTTCTCCAGAGAAAATTGCTTCGTTTTTATCTATCATTAGCAATACAATTCTCGAAAGATGGACGGGAATTCAAAAAACTGCACTTTTTCAAACTTCATTAGCACCAAGATATCTTCAATCCTCAGATTGCAGAAATTTCGAAGTTTCATTATTTTCTTCCGTATGGAGACCACTAAAATGTACTAAATTCAGAATTATTCATTTTAAGCTTCGTGTGCCAAAGATAACAATCCTCCTCACCTTCAATTATTTCTTTAAACATATAATAACATGTTCCAGTTTGAAGTTTAAAGAGTAGAGGAGATGAGAAATTGAATTTTAACATACGAATGACAAATATACTACATTCTATGTAATTTTTGCAAACACGAAATACTTTCCAAACTGTCACACAAATTTTCATTGTTACTATACTGAACAAGTAAATATAAATTCAATAAGGGTTCGAGTTCAAATTACACTCGAGTAAGGTGACATGTGTACATGCAGTAAACAGCCAATTGTTGGTGAAATAAAATACACGCAATTAATGTATACCAGCGGTCCTTAAAGACCAGTGTTGTTTCCTTTGAAGAACTGGTATCTTGGTCGCAAATCGCCCCTAACATTCCTCTAGTCAGTGCTAATGTGCACTTTGCATGTTTCGAGGCGAGTATTGTCGTGATAAATGACTTCGGGGCTCTTTGAGGTAAGACATAGTTGATGAGGGATTTCGAAGAACACAAGTGGCTTATTTTCAAGCCATCAACAATGATTTGGCGGATAAATTGTGAGAAAATGTGGGGTCCTTTTAGTTTCATCATTATTTCTTTCGTTAAGAGCGGATTTTTGAAGATGTGTTCAATGATGTGCACGTAACATTTGATTTTATAATACCACCGATGCTACTATGAGTGTTGTCAGAGGCATAGTTGAGAAACTATGTGGGGGTAACCCTATTGGATCTGTTAAAGGCCTTTGACTGTGTTTCCCACAGCATTTTCCTCGAAAAACTGTCATATTATGGTGTAAGAGGTACTCCTTTGGGTTTGATTGCAACTTACCTGAATAACAGTTTTTTATAACAATACGTTTTCTGAGCTGAAGCCGATCGACCTAGGTGTACCGCAGGGATCGGTTTTGGGCCCGCTTTTGTTCGATATTTACATCAATGATTTTCACAACTATATGAAGCCATGTCACAGTGTACTATTTGCTGACGATATACTCTTCTATGAATTATTCGGCTCTTGTTGATAAGTCTATGGAAATACAAGAAAAAGCGGAGCACTGATGAATAAGGAATAATCACAAAACATGATTATTTCTATGGCTCTGCCATTACCTGAATTCCAGTGTGTCAAATTATTGGAATTTACTCTTGACAATAGGCTAAATTGGTCCAGCCACATTTCAAGTTCGAAAAGTAAGCTATCGAGTGCCCTATTTTCACTTAGACAGCTGAAACCAATAACAAATTTCACTACAGTCTCACATAAAGAGATTTTGGGACCGATTAGCCTTGATAAGTACAATATACCCCTAACTCGATCAGTCTATAAGCAAACCAGTATCATTTTCCATACCATGAAATAAACCCATTCTGCCAGAAGTCCATAGATCTTCTTGCCATTCAGGTTTGTTTGGCAAAGACTACAGCGATGCCAATGACAGGTACTGGCCCGATAAAGCTGCTTACAGCACCCTCCTTTGCAAGGGAGTCAGCACTCATTGCCTGGCTAGAATGGCCAGTATGGCCAGAGACAATCTGTTGAGACTTTATATCGAGGAGAGTCGTTTTTGACAATTTGCTACCAATTTAGACGTTGCTCGGTAAGAGCCACAAGCTTCACATGCCGCTTGGCTGTCCGAGAATATTTTTGTGTATGAGGTTGTATTTTTATAATCTTTCCGCACACAATTCAATAGCATAAATTTTCGCTTGAAATACAGTCGCATAGGCGGGTTGATATCTCTGTCCTGTGTCTGCAACTGAAAAACCAACAGTACTCCATGAGGCAGTTTGTAGTTGACAGTTTGAGGCATAAAGTCAGAGGTTATTTCCAGAATGCTGTGACTTCCAGTGTCAAACAGCAGTTTGTTGTACTCTGCATTATATTGATTTGTGCAATTGTCAATGTGAGCAAGTCTATATGCAGCCCATCTAGCCTCTCTCCAGAAAGATGTGGAAAAGTGATAGATCTAGAAGGATTTCTATGGCAACTGATGGTGTGGTACTGATGGGACCACTGATGACCAGACAAACCTGTAAGCTAAGAGCTTCACTTGAGCCGTTTTCTTTAAAGGAAAGAATGTGAAAAAATGCGTGAAGAAAAGCGGATATCATTGAGTGGCTTCAATAAAAAACATACCATTTGATTAAAGTATGGTTGAAAAAAATATTATTCAGGATGAAGGTCGTGTCATGGATTAAGTATTTGAAAAAATGACACAGGAACGAAATGTTATTATTCTGCGTCTGTCCCCTCATTATTTCAAGCTTAAAAACATTCAAATAGTTTAGTGAAGGGTTTCGATTCAAGTATTCCTTATGGAACATCCATTCTGTGAAATGGCAGAAAATGTAGCTTAAAGAGGAAAATGCACATCGAGAAAAGTGTTTCAGTTCTAGTTTGTGGAAAAAGAGTTTAATCAGATTCATTTCACACCAGAGGTTCCAATTGTACTTATCATGTAATATATGTGTCATTAACTATTTGTTTTGATCTTTGTATGACAAACATACAAATGCTTGAACAGACAAACTTTCAAAAATATAAATGTAAATATAAGTAGGTTGAGCAGAATAGTTTGTTTGAAGGTGTAAGGTTGAAGGTGGTGAATTTCATAAGTTCGGACTTCTATTGCCATGATATGATTTTAAATATCTGAAATAACAAATAAAAATGAAAATCAAAAAAAAAGCTGGAAAAAATAACAATTATATTAGGCAAAGAAACCCTGAAAAATAATAACAATACAATAAAAATTAGGCAAAAATTTAACAATTATAATGAAATCTCAGGTGTACCGCAGGGAAGTATTTTAGGACCCTTGATGTTTTCAGTGTTTATTTTTGATTACCCCACTTTCTTATCACATTGTCAAGTATATCTATACGCAGATGATATACAGTTATATTTGTCTTCTCATAACACCAATACAGAAAGTTGCGTGGCCAATATAAACACAGATTTGCACAAGATATTCCTATACTCGGAGAATCATGAACTGAAAATCAATCCAAAAAAGACTTTGGCCTTATGCATGGGGTGTCAATGACAAATAATAGAAACTCAGTGTAGCTTTAGGCTCACTCTCGATAACGTAGACATTGACTGGGTAGACAGTGCTAAAATCTTGGCATAACCATAGATAGCTCTTTATATTTCCATGAACATGTGACAAACATTTTCAAAGTATCATTCTTCAAACTCAAATCGCTATATAAATTCAAGTATCAGTTATCAGAAGAAATGAAACTTAGGTTAGTTAAAACTCTCATTTACCCTTATATCGAGTATTGTTGTTCGGTGTACTACAATTTTTTGCCCAGCCCATTTTTGTTAAAAATGAAGAAGCTGAATGTGAGGTACAGAGTACAATATTTGATAAAAATGTTTTTGTTCAAGTTGCTTCAAACTAAAACATATAGTTTATTATGCAGGCATTCTGACATACATATGGCCAATTTGAGAATTAACTCATTCAACATACCTAGGCACCGTACTTCCAAATTTCAAGGATGTTTTTCTTATCTGAATGAAATTTTACCCCTTTTAAATCATACTATTCATCAATTTAGGAAAGAAATAAAATCACAGATGCTTACAGCCCAGTGCTAATTGAGAAAATTAAAAATTCAATGTATGATAGTGCAATGAAATTGTTAAATTGACCGAAATAATGAAATTCACTAGTTCGGACTTCCATTGTCTACTATATAAAATTATTTGAAATCCCTGAAACAACTAAAAAAGAAGAATTGAGTATGAATAGCTGATAATAACAATTATATTAACCAAAGAGGCCATTGAATGTTCGCATTGCCGAGCACAAGAAACACACACAGCAAGGGGAAACCAGCAAATCAGAAATAGCAGACCATGTTAGGACCCATCAACAAAACATCGAGTGGTCCCAAGCTGAGATCTTGAACAGAGAGGAACATTGGTTTAGGAGAAAATTCAAGGAAGCCGCATACATGTTGTCTAACAACGTATTTTTAATATAATTGTTATTTTCAGCTATTCATACTCAATTCTTCTTTTTTAGTTTTTTCAGGGATTTCAAATCATTTTATATAGTAGACAATGGAAGTCCGAACTAGTGAAATTCATCATGAAACATTGTCAATCACCTTCAAACAAATGACCAAAATAATGTTAAGAATATTAAGAGTCATCAGCAACTATTTGATGTATTATTTTTTTCTCTTCTCTGTTATTGTAATGATAGTAAAGTATATTCATTATTATATTCTTATACTCACTGTATAATTTTTGGGAGGGGTAGAAGATAGCCTTTGGCTAACCCTTTTTCTTTTATCTATAAATGTATTTTCATGCATAATAAACGATATTATTATTATTATTATTAAATAAATCTTATTCCCTCGAGACAGGTCATTGCAGTGCTTTTATCTATCTCGTCTTGCCTCTTTCCGCTTCACAGGTTTAGCGGAATATGACTGTTTGGCGGAAGTTGACCGTTTTTCGCTTTCTTATGGGTTTCTATATGTTGCAACATATGGAAGAGGGGATAGGGGAAAGCACTCGAATGACCTATAAATAGTCATTTCTCGGAGGAATAAGACCAGTAATTAAGTGAAGACGATTGTGGATACTAACAATCGAAACGTCATGAAATCTCCTAATTTTCAATTCATTTTGATTGCTCAATTTTCATTTTTCGCTTGATTTTTATCTTATTGTAATTTCTTTTTCAGGATTTTTTGCTCAATGCAATTGTTATATTTTCAGCAATTTTTTATAATTTTCATTTGTTATTCCATAGATTTCAAATCATATCATATTAGACAATGGAAGTCCGAACCAATGGAATTGGGCAGAATAGTGTTATTATTAACTTTCAGAACGCCCAAGCTTTGTTCTACTTCAGCATGAATAATCTAGGAAGTTCTCAGAAATACATACTAACTAAAAATAAATCAATCAATATTCATTTCACATTATAGCGTTCTGATAGACCTTGGAACAACTTCATAGAATGTCATAAAAAAATAAAAACTAGTGAATTCAGTCTAGCACTCATTGATAATAGCCTCTTTCTTCATTCCTGATTTTCCCAGAGAAGCCAATTAGGCAATTTTCACTTCAAAGGCGAGCCAAATGCCACCTTTTCCCACCTCGGGATGGTTTCGAATGCAATATAGACGGTCGTGTTGCTCTTTGAGAAACCCATGTGATATTTAATAAGTTACATTTATGAGATAACTGCGTTCAGGTCGGTGTTTTATCACTAGTGTGGTTTTAAATGCGCCCGAGTGTAGAAAATTGGTCTGATGATATAACAAGGCGATTCTTGCCAAGGGGTAGTTACATCAATTTCGAAAAATACAGCAATTTGAAATGTGAAAATCATGGATACCAGGCACATTTCATTTTTATTTGAACTCGCTTTCACTTCCAGTACCCCGGAAGCTGTCGAAAATTTTCATATTCAGAACAGAACACCCTATATAATTAGTGAGTTTTGAATTTATTTTTCGATTCGGAATAATTTTGTTTCGTAGATATCGTTTTGGAGATATTTCTTTATATATTTTGCAACTCGGATGGAAAGATGACGAAACTGAAAGGGGTATATTTTTTTGAAAGATCAGTTCTTGAGAAACAAATGTTCTGGCTTTCTATTTTTCCATTTTCATACAAAAAATGTGAGGAACTCCTGAAGAAAGAAAGCAATTGATTTGGAAATAAATTCTTCTCAAAGATGTGTCCATTCAGTTTGTACTCCAAACATTCGTAATGGAATTGAATCAGATATCATTCAAAGGATTGCTACACAACATAGTATATGAAGGAGGTAAAATTTCACTCACATGAAACCTTGTCACTCTCAATGACGTATATCGATGTTTCGGTATGAAAAACTTGCCTTATTGCCTCTTTAGGACCAATCTTGATAAAACTTCAAAATGAACCACTCAATTCATTCATAAAATTACAACTTCATGTCGTAATCGTAAATGTTCATATCCCTGAATGATGAATTCAATAAGCTTTCAAATGAGCTATCACACGACTCATATTCATATTCCCATATGAATAACGTCACTGGTAGGGGATTTTCGAACTTTGACAAATGGTAACGGCCATCTTGTTGAAGCTTCATCTGTCAAATCAGTTGTCATTTATTCAGTCTGAGAGTTGATTATACAGGGCTATTATTCAAATTCGTTTCTGTACATGGGGATCTTGTAAACGATAAGAGATACAGTGTCGGTTATATTGTGGCAAAGTTGTGTATTTTAGAGACCTATTCAATGGTGTAAAGAAATCGAATATAGCTCTTTTGTTTCTGAAGATATACAGGAATAACAAAAAAATCCAGAATTATTTTTTTGCCTATATCTTCTTTATTCGCAGTAATTTTTCGGTAATATTCGATTATAATCGTGTGAATTATTTCCTTTTAAATTACGGCCCTGGAAATTGGTTGACTGAGTTGAATAAAACCATAATAGCAACTTTCACGTCTCCCCATGTATCATAGAGTTTTTCGAAAGTTTTTTTTTCATTTTTAGGTACCTATTCATATTTTTTCCATTGCTCTGAGCGTTTTCTACAATGAACTTCGAATAAGAAAATCTTTTATGATTATTTTAAACACATCAGAAATATATTATGTGTGTTTTAATAAGCAGAAAAAAAATGATAGCAATAATAACATCCGAAACGAACACTATAATTGTAATGAAAATTGAAATGAAGTAATTTATATAGGTACCCAAAAAAATTATTGGCGCAATAAATGTTCGAATTGGAGTCCTTCTATCTCGAAACATTTTAAACTCGGTTTTTCATATTATTTATTGGCCTTAATATACTTATTTGCTGCATTGTTGCGAAATCATTCAAAATCCTCAATCTCGAGTCTTCCACATTTTTTATCTCTTTGCCACCGTAAATACTATTTTTCAATGTTCCCCATAGAAATTAGTCCAAAATAGTAAGATCTGGTGATCTTGCAGACCATCCCATTATTTGTCTCGAAATGGAAGGACTCCAATTCGAACATTTATTGCACAATTAATTTTTTGTGTATATAAATTACTTACTTCATTTCAATTTTCATTATAATTATAGTGTTCGTTTCGGATGTTATTATTGCTACCATTTTTTTTTCTGCTCATCAAAACACATATAATATATTTTTGTTGAAAATATGTTTCAGATAATCATAAAAGGTTTTCTTATTCGAAGTTTATTGTAGAAAAATGAAAAAACAACTCTCGAAAAACTCTACAGTACATAGGGAGACGTGAAAATTGCTATTGTGTTTTATTCAACTCAGTCAACCAATTTTCAGGGCCGTAATTTGAAAGGGAATAATTCACACAATTATAATCGAATATTACCGAAAAATCCCGAAATATAAAATCGAATTTGATTTCTCAGTATGAAGTGAACGTCTACGATCCAAAAACTACAACAAAAATACAGGTCTGTATTTAAAAATTCGATGATGGGGGTGGCCCAAGTCAGATGTCACCCTGTATAAAAGAGACATGGATATATTCTGAGAGCCCCCAGCAAGTGCCAATAGCAAAATGTGCACAGGTTTTCAATAAGTCTGCGAATAAAGAAGATATAGGCAAAAAAATAATTTGAAAATTTTTGGTTTTTCCTGTATATCTCCAGAACCAAAAGAGCAATTTCTTTTCTTCATATCCTTGAATAGGTCTCTGAAATACGCAACTTTGCCATGATTCAACCGACACTCTATCTCTTATCGTTTACGAGATCCCCATGTACAGTAACGAATTTGAATAGCCCTATATAATACATAATAATTTAAGAAGGTAGGTAAATGGTTTTGATGTACTTTTTGTACATAAGTTACATACATATATCATGAAATGAAATACAATGAGTGACAATTTATAAAAACTTATGCTTGTCGTGGAACAATTAAAGAAAAAAAAGATAGAAAATAATAAAGGATGAAGGTGTATACGTGTTGACGAAAAGAACGATTGGAATATACATATACAAACACACACATACACACACACATACACACATACACATACCCATGCTCAATCCCCAAAGAGATGGGTTGAAATCAAAGGATGGGAAGCTGGCGCCGAAGAAATATCTGGCGATGACCAGGAAAAACCGACACTTAACAGTTGGATTTCTGATTGGACATAATGTGAAGGAAACACCTTCACATTATGGGGTTAGTGGACACACCTAAATGCAGAATGTGTGAACAGCAAGATGAAACTGTCAGGCATGTCCTCTGCGAATGTCCGTAGTTATCGTCAATAAGATATAAAGGAGATGTCTCCTAGAGACCTGTCTATCTTTCTGGGAAGGACAGGGTGGATGATGACCTAGGAGGACAACTCCTCGGGAAAATGTACAATGGGTGATGAGTTCTCTCTTGAATAGGCTTAGCGAGTTGATAATTTTCAGTTCACTGGGAACTGCATTGTATAATCGGGGTTTGAGGAAATATGATGAACGTTGGGATATTGTTTCAGAGACGGAAGCCACTGCGAGGTGGTTATCTCCTTTTCGAATAATATTTGTGTGCACGTAGCAATTTTTGGATCCTTTTTTCTGCTTCACTATTAAGACTTTTAAAAATAATGGTTCAGTATCTGAAATTTTCGCTAGTTGATAAATTCTATCACTGAAATATAATCGATCTTTCGAGTATATTATCCTTAGTATCCATTTCTGGAGTGCATCGAGTCCGTTCATTTGACGGCATAAACACAGTTCTCCAAATGAGAGAGTGTGGAAATACATCTTAAATTAAATGATATAGATATAGAAATAAAATACTTTGTCTAATTTCCACTTACTTAATGTATTGATATTAATTCAACCACGGTTCCGGTTTTTACACCATTCTCAAGTATTCTAACACTACTGACCTAAAAGAAATATCGGGGTATATATATCCGAGAGTAGGCAAAATTATTATATTTAGGCACAATCATATTTAATGCAAAACCTAGACGTGACAGAATGAAGAAATCTGGCATATATAGAATAGAATGTAATGAATGCTCTGCAGTATATACAGGCCAGACCGGCAGAAATTTAAAAGTAAGACTCCTTGAACACGTCGGTGTAGACAAAAAATCTTCTATGTACGAATATCTACAAGAAACAAACCACAAAATAAGTAAGAAAAACCTCAAGATCTTACATACATATAGTAAAGGAAGGAAAATGAATTTTTTGGAAGACATGGAAATCAATAAATCAATTAAAAACTCAAAATATAGAACCCTAAACGAACAAACAGATTTGTGTAGGTCTCCACTTTTGAATTTATAAAGATGACAACGCAATTAATCGCAGTTTGAAGTTTATGTAGTTGGTATTAATGTAGGTATATATCTTATTACCTACTCTCGGATATATTACTCCGATATTTCTCTTACGTCAGTAGCGTTAGAATACTTGAGAATGGTGTAAAAACCGAAACCTTGCTCGTATTAATATCAATACATTAAGTAAGTGGTAATTAGAAAAAGTATTTTATTTCTATATCTATATCATTTGATTGAACTTATGTAGTATGCGACTAAATGTCAATTTCTCAAAGATGAAATCTGTTCCACCCTTCCCTGACTATAATACGAACCGTAATCTCCATAACTTATGTAATAGATAGAATTCCCTCTATCAACAAAGTTATCACAATAAAGCGGGTTCTAAATCATAATATTGACTATTTGTGGTGGAACATAATCACCTCGGTAGCATAATAGCTGTGGCGGCACCTCAGTTTCAATTACCCGGAGCCCGGACTTCGCCGGGGGCATAAGATCGACTCCGGAAACGTTAATGGCTTCGGCTGGGCGAAAAAGCGGGTGTCAGCAAGTTAAATATGCCGTCTTTTTCTGAACTGGCATTATTCGATTATATTCGCGAACACTGATCTACTGTTTTAGAATTGTGCCGATATCACCAAAATTTGTATTTAGATTCCGTCTGTCAACTCGTTTCTAGAATATTTTTGGGAAAGGAATCTTCCAGAAAAAGCAATTGATTTCGAATTAAACACTACAAAGATGTATAAAACGTGCAAAAAAGTAACTTTGAGACACAAACTGGAAGAAGAGTCCTCGCGAAACAGCTCCTTGAGCATACTTATAAGAATCTCAAAAAACGGGGAAGCTGTAGTAGCAGGGTTTTGTGACTTTTCAAAAGCTTTCGATTGCGTAAATCATAGACTTCTTTCAAAGGAGCTCTGCTTCTATGGTTTCAGAGGTGTGTGTTTGTTATAACTAATTTGTTGAGCAGTAAAACAAATGGTACAATCGAATTGACAACTATCATCCAGTAAAGAGATCTTATACAGTGCCCCACAAGGATCCAATTCTTTTTCTTTTGGATTTAAATGTTCTGGCTTTCATTCCAATGAGAAAAAAGTTTACAATTTTTGTAGATGACACTATGGCATGTGAAATATATCATTAGTGACCTTGAAACGTTAAAAAATCTATTATTTATATCTAAATGATAGATAAGGCAAAATTGTAAAATTAATTTAGGTTGGTATACATGTATGGGTGGTACGCCTGGATGGTTTACTTGTATGGGATACCTATATAGCATAAATAGGGTTAGCTTCGCATTAGTTTCTAGTTTTAATCTTTCTCTTTGAATATGATCACTTGACGATCGAAACACGTGTCGAGGTGTTAAAAATAACGATTTGGTGTTGGGAAAAAACTTCCTTTTAGAATTTTTAGGTCAGGTTAGATGTTGAGGATACATAGTTTTTTTAAATTCTAAAGTAAGGTTAGGGTGAGTTAGGTTAGGTCGCGTTAGGTTACGTTGAAATTATTGAATTTCAATCTAATTTCAAGAAACTTGGCAATAAGTGAATGAAAAGGAATAGAAAATAGTGCGGTGATATGGAAAAAAAATTATTGAATAAAAAATATGTGAATTGCAATCGTTTATTGCTTAATAAAAAAAGGTAAAATATGACACCATACAAACTTTTACTGGCTATATCTCGAAAACTAATTGAGTCTGTCAAAAAATAAAAAGTTTTCTGAATTCCTACCATCACGTAGTATCATCCCAGAAAAAATCGCGAAAATCCGTGAGTATCCCATAATGTAAAATTTTCCCTCAACTTGCATCAGAATTTCTTGAGTAAATTTTTTTTGGATGCATGTACGTTCAGTTTGAATGGAGGGGGAATCGGCAAAATTGTCGATATTGGAGTGATACGAATCCTCATTTGCACCGTCAAGTTAATACCCAACGACCTCAAAAACTGAATGTTTGGGCAGGAATTTCAGGTGACCACATCATAGGACTTTTTTTTTATCGAGGATAATTTGACTAGTGATAAATATTTGCATATGTTGGAGAATCGTATAATACCGTGCATCAATATGGCAATTGAGGGGGGTATGAATTTATTCGAAAACGGAATAGTTCTTCAGCAGGATAGTGCACCTCTTCATTATGCAGCTTCAGTGCTGTATAATGAGGAGGTGCAGCTTCAGTGCTGCAAAATGAGGAGGTCCTATGGAATGGCCATCAAGGTCTCCGGATCTCACTGCTGTAGATTTCTTTCTATGTGTTCATTTGAAGTCTGAAGTGTTTGAGATAGAATCAACAATATAAAAAGATTTGATAGAGAATATCATGAGGCATTGCAGAGAAGTAACTCCCGAGATTCTCAACCATGTGAGGGCGGCAATGGAAGTTTGTTTGTACCATTGTATCGAAGTTGGTGGAAACGTTTTTGAACAATATCTGTAGAGTTTTTTTTCTTCTCAATTTCCAGTCATCAGATTTTGATTCAAGAATTAATAAAAAATATGTTTTTCTGATTTATTGTTTCCATATTTGTTTCTAGAACGGATATTTCAAACTGTGTCCTCCTGTATAATTGTTGACCTGTTTTTTTATTTTTCCTGCAAATCATTGTTTCAGAAGTTATTCAGGGTGGCTCGTTCTCAACTCAAATAATTTGTAGCTCCCGAACCATATGCTTCAGACCATATGTTTCATACTTTGTTGAAATCTGCTCATCATGGAGCATCTGATAATGCGAAACAATATAGGGTGATCCATTTTGAAAATATTGGTGACAAGGTCTAGGGGTGCGGTAGGGGAAGTAACATCAAATGTGAATATGTCAAAATGTGCCACCCCGTATACTACTGTCGACGTGTTTTTTATTTTCCCTGAAAATTATTGTACCATTTGAATGGAATGCACTGTATAATCACGTACCCTCCGAAATTACAAAGGGAAAAATTAATTACAAATTCAGGAAAATAATGAAATACACTCTACTAGAGCTCTAGCAAGAGAACTATTTGCAATGTGGTTGATAAATTTAAGTCCACTGGTCCAGTTAACGACCAACCAACACCCGTATTTCGACGAAACACACGATCTGCCAAAATCATCGCAACTGTCTGTGAGAGTGTGCAGGAGAATCTGAGGCAGTTGATTGAGCGTCATTCTCAAGAATTTGGCTTTTCGCAAACCACAACTTGGCGCATTTTGCGTCGTGAATTGGGCCTGCACCCGTACAAAATTCATTTGACACAGGGACTGAAGCTAAACGATCATAAACAACGACGGGTGTCCGCTGAATGATAACAGATAACAGAACAATACTATTAAAATCTTTTTCGAGAAGGAATAATAAATTACCGATTACAATGAATTATTGGGAGAAAAAGTAGTTTTGTGTATAGTTGAGAATTTTCCAAAGAGGCAAATACAAATAAAACACATCGTTGATATTCTTTGTTAAAATTCACGGTAGAAGTTATGTTTTTTTAGCAGTTGATTGTGACTGACAGTGTCAAAAGCTTTTTTCAAATCTACGTATATACTTAGGGATGGTACATTTTTATCTACGTATTTACTAATGTGGTTTGTGAGAAATGATATGGCGTCTACAGTTGATTTGCCCTGTTGAAAACCGTACTGATTTTTAGATAAAATATTATTTTTATTTAGGTATGCGCTGATTCGCGCACCTGTCATTACATTGGTACATTATTGCAAGGAAAAAAAATAAGAAACCGGTTGAGATAATTAGTAATTTCCTCAAATAATTTCACAAATCTCAAGCTTTGGCCTTCGACATTGGAAGTGTTGAAAACTCTGTTGAAATCCAAAATATCACAATAGTTTCCTCATCAACTTCAGATTCGCAAATGAACCGGAATATCCAACTTCATCCTTATCCATATGATAAGCTATTTAGTGAGTTCTAAGTTCTAAGCTATATAGTGACGACTGCACATTCACACCGTCGAGAAGACACTTCAAAAATGTCGTATTTTTAGCAGTTGGGCGTCATGTCAAAGATTGTAGTCATATCACACTCGACTGAGTAGCTTCATTTATCTGGAGCAGTTGGCAACTGAACATAATTTTCATAGAAAAATCATCTTCAGCGATGAGGTCCATTTCGATACCAACCCACATGAGATCCAAGAGCGTTCAATGAATCCTGGAAATGTCACTGTTTGATGTGAATTTTGGGCTTGCGGCGTTATCGGTCCATATTTCTTTGAGAACGACGTTTGCCAGGCCATCACTGTCAACGTCTAGCACTATCGGTCGATGATTACCAATTTCTTTTGGCCTGAATTGGATGATCTGGACACCAACGATACGTGGTTTCAACAAGACACGCTACGTGGCGCTACGCGCCACACAGCTCATGACACATTGGATATTCTGCACGAGCGATTTCAGGGCATGGTCAGGTCACGTGGAGGTAATGTGAATTGGTCACCGAGTCATAGAATTGAATTGTTAAACTACTCTATTGTATTTGCCCTCTTGGGTTTTCCTAAGATTGCCCGACAGATCAAGTCTGATTCTGTACTATTTCTTTCCGTGTATTTAACCTCATAAACTTCAGTGGCCTTTACAATCGGCTTCAGTAGCAAATACTTTCATGATTATTTACGTCTAGCTGTAGGAACTTAAGGTTGGTATTCGTCAATCTTCTCATCTATTGGGTGGGCCTATTCAGATGTCTGACTAATGACGTTCTTTCACCCCCGAATCGTTCTCCCACCATACTAACTTGCCCAAATCTCAGGTTGATATTGTAGTATTAGAAAATGTGTAGTATAAGTTATAACTTTGTATCGAACAGTCGCTATCTGTGCTATCTTCGCATTTCTTTTAATTTGACACAAGATTCAGTGTAAGCCTTGTGTGTAACTCGAATAAGGATGATAAAACAATCGTATCATGTTAGGAATCACACGTTAAAAGGTAAGACCTCGTTAGTCCTTAGCTCGCATAAGTTAAGACTTCTGAGGGTTGTCGTTCGTGGGGGTGCGACAGCTGGTTGATGAAAAAACAGACAAATTTGCCTGGTGGAATCTTGCAAATTCAATAATGTTGCCTTGACTTCTCAGGGAGAACTGTTTATTTATGTATATATTGAACAGGATTGGACCTAAAACAATACCCTGGGGAACCCCGTATTCAAAGTTACATAGATTATTTCCGAGACTTGTTACCAGTACGATTATATTTTTGAGCATCGTTCTCGAAGATTATTCCAGACAGTAGGTGTGACCTCAGGCATGGAATGAAAGTACGGTTAATATATGCATTACACACCAACACTAAAGTAAATATTATCTTCCCTTCCCGGCCTCCGAAATAAAACACTTGATCAAAGGGCTTGTACTCCTACATAAATACATATCAAAGAGCGGAATGATATTTCTGGAAAACTACTTCTATCAGGACTGCGCTCCTTTATACGGCGTATAAACATTCGATGAAACATGGGCTTTGAGATCTTTGAGTTTTTGAGGCACTGTGAAGTGTGGCATACTTGGGTGGGTAGCGCTTGAAAGGAAGTGTAAAAACAAACTTATCCCTTACGTTTGCTACCTTTCCTACCATTATATTGTTAGTAGTGGATCTTATGTATTTAATTCGTGCTTTTATACGAGTATCATCACCCGAATGCGGGTGATGCCTGATGATTGTGGACACTAACAATCGAAACGTCGTGAAGCAACTTAGCTTGAAACATTTTTAATTTATATTTGATTTTCAATTGTTCAATTTTTAATTTTCTGCTAACTCTCATTTTATTTTATTTATTAGAATCGAATAGAATAGAATATATATTTACAATATTTGATACAATACAACATTTGGCAAGTCCAAATAAATTCAATAGAATCATTTGAGAAAATGAATGATGAAAAGACAGATTGAAAACTGAATCATCACATTGTAACACATAAAAATATTTCGAAAATATGATTGTATAATATAACTTATACTAGTAAAATTCACAAAGAAAGGTGTATATGGGACAAAACAAAATATTTACACCGCACAAAAAATTTACACACTTGCTCAATATAATTGTTATACTTAGCTATTTTAATTTTTTATTTTATTTGTTCTTTCAGAGATTTCGAATCATATTATATCTATCATATTAGACAATGGATGTCCGAATCAGTTAAATTCACAATTGAACATTTCAAACAAGCTCTTTGGTTTTCATCTTCTCTATCTTTATACAAAAAATGTAAGAAACTTTTGTGAGATGTGTAAATCACGTACAGGAGTTTTCTCCAGATACGAGCTGGAGAAAACCCTTCCGAAACAAATACGAAAGAGAAAGTTCTTGCAAAATAAGAACTTTTGTATTACCTTATTACTTTCTGCATTAAGTCTTTTCTCTTCTCTAAATATTCGTTACTAAATTGAAACAGATTACCATGTAGTTTATTCAACGTATCGCGAGCTGTGATTTCATAAACGTTATCCAGCCTCGCGTTATAAATTAGGGTAATGTTCAAGGGCTAGCTAGTGCTAATTGTAGACTACAGTCGGAGAGGAATGTTAGATCAAATAACCTTCAACTTCAAGGGCTAGCTAATGCTTATTGTAGACTGTATTTTCTTAAACGGTATCCAGCTCTGCGTTAAAGATTGGGAAAATGTTCAAGGGCTAGCTATTGCTCATTGTAAACTACAGTCGCAGAGGAATGCTGGGTCAAATAACCTTCAATTACAACGGCTAGCTGGTGCTTATTGTAGACTATAGTCGAAGAAGGAGACTGGGTCAACTAACCTCTTTTTCAAGGGCTAGCTATACTGCTTTGTAGTCTGTGATTTTGTAGAGTGATAGAAAGAGGGATGCTGGGTCAAATAACCTCCAACTTCACATGAAATGATATTTAATAGTACCAAGGCACAATTTTAAGCAGCTATTGAGCATATCTACAATTCAAGTGGGTACCCAAATTATACTTGATGTTTATATAGTTAGGTTAATATGAAGACTCGTAATGCAGAAAGCCAGTGTAGCAAGCAGGTATAGGCGCTAAGTAAAAGCGAAGGAAGATATCACACCCAGGGCACTTGGTCTGACCTTTGGTGATGAAAAGGTTCATGTAGATTGATGTGGGCATAAATGTAGATATGGAGTTGCGTTACCTAAGTCCTCTCAGTTTAGTAGGGGGGATTGTTCATGCAAATTGGCTCAACGAAAGCAGGCAGGTAGGGCGTTGATGAAGTAGGGTGATAACGAAGCAGAAACATCAAGGCATTAGGTGGTGGGTGGTCTTGGAGGATTGAAGTATTATAATATGTTTTCCTGGAGAAAATAAGAATGCGGCAATTCTAATTGTTCCTTTTCTCAACTCAAAAATCTAAATAAATGTGTAATGAAGCACTTGCTTCTACCAGAGATCAGTCTTGGGAAAGAAATATGAAAAGAGATAAAACTCCTGTTCCTTACATCTGACAGACATATGTCATGTGTCATATGACAATTATGAAGAAAAGATAACAAAATCATGAAAAATTGACGTTGGAGGGATCCACATCGACATAACCTTAGGTTATGTCGGTGGGGATTCACAACCCACAATTATACAGGGTCTGGGATATTTCACAGTTCTTTCTGGTGAATTAGGACAATTATTGAAGTTTTTCTTACTTTCGAAATTGAATAGAAACGTCGAAATGCATTTGTTAACCAATTCGTTTTATTTGGTACTTCTACAGTGATCATCAAATTAGAAGTATGAGCACTGTAACAAGATACTATCAACAGGAAAACTACAGAACAAGGTGAATGAAAGCATCCAAAAGAAATTTTAGTTACATAGGAATCTAGCCTTCTTTGAGGTGTACTTTTCGAAGTTTTGGTCGCAAAACACTTGTTTCCTACAAGATCAGCACCTGCTCGAACCGTTGAAGATAGAAACACACACATTTTTCCTTCGGTAGTTTAGCAATTTTGTTTGCATGAAGATGAAGTGAAAAGCCAAAAATATTCTTCCCCAAAAAATAATATCTCCCGAAACTTTTTTCCTTTCAAATCAAAAATGATAGTTTTGTATTATTCATTGTATTGTATTAGAAAATGAGGGTACCACTATCGTAGTGGGCAGGGGGGGGGTAGATCTGCCCTATCCCCTGTCCCTGAATATCTTCAGGAGTTTTTTTGTGCATATCGTATCTGTTCTCTCCAACAACTGTATTCAATGCACAAAGTCAATATCAATCCGAGTATGAAAAACTACAGGGGGCAGCAGAATTACTACTTCATGGGGATTTCAACAATTTGAAACACCTCAATACTCGCACTTTCTTCATGTAAGTACCCTCCCGCCACTGTTGCTGTCTCTTTATCCAGGATCATGATATGTTGTTTCGAAAGTTTTGTTATTGGTTATTGGTTTGCGATATTTTGTTCCGGTGATTTTAGCCCCAAAGGTGAGCTACGAAATGGTTGACCTATAATTTATCCAAGACCGTGAGGACCCTGATGGATACTGACCCATCACAAATGGTACGTGGGATGGCGGAAAAAAATGGGCGTCAGCTCGCATGCGGTTTTTGATGGTTTAAAACATATGAGAAAGGTCAAGAAGTTCGAAAAGTAGGTGCCCCACGATTTCAACGATTGAAAATTCCCTCACCGGTAGAATCTCCCCCAATCAGGAGCTCGCAAAACGGCCTTCGTTTACTCCATCGAATCCCAAGCATTCATTTAGATTTAATTGAGTTAGTATTCCCTGAGATATTTTAGTTTCCAGGAGACTCATTGAAATGAAATAAACTTTTGAAATAACCTGATAGATGCGCAATTTTTGGTCAGAAAAATCAACAAAGATGAAAGTGGATTTTCCTGCCTACACGTTTGTAAATTTTTCTATATGAAAATATTTTATCAGAATTTACGGTTTAGAATGCTCGGGAAAAATTCTGAACTAATCATTACCTACGTGTTTAACAGCAAGTAGGTAATGGCTCATTTAGAATACACGTGTATTCTAAATGATTCTGTAAGAAACTTCAGAAAATAATGAGATATGTAACATTTACTCTTATAAATATGATCTAATGAATACATTCAATTGTCCAAAAGCAGAAATCATTGAATTTTCTCTCCAAATTCTATGTGAAATCGAAATAAAAATCGTACTTTCAGTAAATTTATTGTTCAACAGTTTGTATGTTGGTAATAAATCTAGTTATATCCATGAATTAACAACCTCTTGTTTCAATTACAATCAGACATCCCATTGGCAATAGCCAGAGTAGCTCAGCGGTTAGGCACTATAACACTATAACACTGTAGTTCAAATCCTGCTGCTGAAAGTTTTTTTTATGTGAATAATATGCAAAATGTTCCAAGTTTAAAATCATTTGATTGAGTTCTGACTGACTGACTCAATGAGTTTCTTATCCACAGCCATAGTCTCATTCAAATAATTGTACCATTCCTTTCAACGGTCAGTCGTAGAAAAAGTATAGTACGCACCACAAGGATATGGCCAATTACGTCAACTCGCGAGTTATCGCACTCGGCTAACACCTCGGACTTACAATTTTTCGCTCGTGGGCTTCTTATCCTACTCACGTAATATACTATTCTATGTCTCTGCCAATTTCATCACACTTTCCCAAAACTTGTCACAGGTCATTGAATACTCCAGTATGCGGTATGGAAAATGTAAGCAACTGAGAAACATGATTCTGATGTGATATTATGAAAACATTGAAATATTACAATTTCACGTCATTCAAACAGAACCGTCGGATATATTTAGTTGAATCTATTGACGTTAGAAATTGGTATCCCTCATTTTCAAGAGATCCTCACAGATATATCTGGTACAGATACCCTGCCAATTTGTCTACATTCAATTTCTTCTTGATTATCTTTGAAGCTACATATGACCAAGTACATCATCATGCATTGCAAGACAACCTCAATACTCCTGGTGAACTTCCCGATGCAAAACTTCTAAATTAGTTTCTGTCAGTTTGTAAAGGAGTAGGTATCCGAATTAATATTCAGTTCCATACTTCCCTTGGGAATTTTATTGATGTAAATATTCAAAGAGAATCAATCTTCGGAGGGTATTTTTCTGGAACAACTTTTCGACTTGTTTCAAACTTTCTAGAAATAATTAATGGTTTGAAGTTTGTCGTTCGAAGACCATACTGTACTCATTGAAATTCTTAATCAATCTTTCCCGTTGTAATTATTTCGAATTAACTTCCACAGTTATGGAGGAAACTTGTCTCCCGTGCTCTATTGTCTGGAATATCGCGAGTTTTGAGATATAGTTTGCAGAAGTTATTGTCTTTGTTGGTATTATTCGAAAGAAGCGAATAGAAAGTAGACGAAGACTATCAATTTTCTTGGAAAATGGAGTAGTAAACTTTGTGAGAAGGCAATATGAGGATGAATTAACTGGTGTGATTGATATATTAACAAGCGTTCTGTATATTGTAAGGTAGCCCACAACTCAGTTTGCTTTAGAATGGAATTCGGCGTTCTTTCTTGTGTAGCCTTCTTCCGCAGTTCGGGCAGATCGATATGGCAGTTAATGAAATTTTCCTTGAACATTTCTGGTCTATAAGAAACTGAACCTAAAGATGCATCAACCCAAGCTACATTCTGTCATATGTAGTTTGCCTCTCTAGAAAAAACAATTTAATAATAATAATAATAATAATAAATGAATTTATTGACAGCTGAAATAACATGATACAATATGGAGAAAAACAAAATACGAAATTGTCAATAGGATACAAGATTGAACAGAGTTCATTCTTCCTCTTGCACCTTACAAAAAAAAAAGAAAATGATGAAAAACAAAAAAAAAATAACAAAAGACCTAAAATAAAATTGAAATTGTGATAGCGGGTACAACATTTAATTCATGAGGCGGATATCGATACAAACATAAGGATTTAAAGAAATTTCCCTTCTATGTCTTTATCTCTTTATTGAATCAGAATGTAGTGTATTCAATCTGACGTGGAATTTTATACGCATCAACAGCTCCGCAGGGCTCCGAAGACGAGAACCTGGAAGATAGAACGAAGATAGGAGTATTCATGGAATTACTAGGGTGCTGCATGCGGAACTGCTATTTCCAAATGAAAGACAGTTACTTTACGCAAAATGAGGGACTACGAATGGGATCACCACTTTCACCAGTTATAGCCAACATATATATGGGGTGTTTTGAAATTCTGGTCACTGAAGAAGCCCACTAGAAGCCCAAAATCTGGTTGAGGTTCGATGATGACACCTTCATAGTATGGAACCATGGGAATACAGAACTAAATATTTTTCTGAAGCACATCGATAGCGTTTTCATCACCTTCACAATGGAGAAGGGAGTCTATAATTGATTGTCATTTTTAGACCTACTGGTGAAGAAGAGACACTACGGAAACAAAGGCCAAGAGAGAGACCTAGAGAGACAGAGACCGACACTAAGTGGAAAACAATCTGGTCTCGGGAAGGAACTAGGCATCATCAAAAAAGTTCTTCAGCGGGATGGTTACGCCAAAGTGATGGCGCGTCATTACCAGTGCTTGTACTTCCCTACACCTGAGGAAAGGATAAGAAGAATTGAGTCTAAGTACAACATCAGAACCTACCTTAGGTACGAAAACACCATTTGTAGCAGCCTCACGAAAATCAGGCCACCAAACGCTGACCGCGATTCCAAGAATTGCATTTATGGGATACTCTGTGTGAACGGCAAATCCTATGTCAGTGAAAGTAAGAGGCCATTGAAAGTTCGCATTGCCGAGTACAAGAAACACACACAGCGAGGAGAAACCATCAAATCGGGAATAGCAGAGCATGTTTGGATTGATCAACATAACATCAAGTGGTCCCTAGTTGAGATCATCCACAGGGAGGAACAATGGTTCAAGTGGGAGTTCAAAGAAGCTGCTTATATGCTGTCCAACGACAAGATCAAGACAAGAAGTGATTTCAGATTTTAAAACAAGACAAGAAATTTTATGTCAATAACAAGATTTCTTGTCGAAAAAACAACAAATCTTGAAATATCTTGACTAACAATGAAAACTGAAAAAGATAGTATATTCGAACATGACATAATACATTTTAATTTATTGAACACTTTTGTTGCTAAAATGTTTCACGAAAATGTAAATTAAAAATATTGAATGATATTTACCTAATTATACGAAAATAAAATTGCAAATTAGATTTTATTTTAAAAAACAAATTTAGCACATTTTCAAATCGTAATTGTTAAGCCAAGAATTGAGGCATACAACACTTTTTATGGAGTCAACGCCTAGCTGATTCCTTGGCTTTGTTATTGTTAAAGCTGCTCTTGAAAATAGCCTTTTCGTAGGTACAGATGTTGCTGGCGTTCCGAGAAAATCCTTGGCCATTTTCGATAATGACGAGTAGACATTTTCGTGTCTTTTCCATCAATCAAGTATATTGTGAGAGTCTTCTGAACTAGGCTCATTTAATTATTTTTTAATTTCATACTTTCAAGATTTTCGGTAGCTTCTTTATTATTTTTAATATCAAGTTCATGAGCTCATATTTCCAGTTTGTCTAAAAGTGAGTTTATTCCTAGTTTTTACTGGAAAGTCACTGTAACTCATGGTAAAAAATAGGAGATAATTTTAATATAATGTACTTTTTATCAACAATATTCACAAACTCGTATCAAAAATATAACAAAACGGTACAGACTACCACTTTGTAATATTAACCTCACTTAACTAAACGGAATAAAGCATGCAACTAACTGCACATCAATTTTGCCTTCGGGAACCACCGGGTAATCACAAAATTTCAAAATTTTGAAATTTCTTGAGTCAAAACAAGATATAAGATGTCAAGAAAATGTCAAGATGAGATTTTTTAATTTTTTTTAATTTTTTCTCAAGACAAGACAAGAAGTTGTTATCAAGATAAGAATTCTTGTCTTGTCGACCCCTAGGTACGCAGCGTCCTCTGGATGTTACATACAAATTAATACAAAATTATGATTTCACACGTCAAAAAAACTCCGAGTACCAAATTTAGTGCAAATAACTTATTTTTTGCTAATGTTATTTTTGAAAAACGAACAAAAAAATTCAATTTCAACACCCTGTATCTCCGAAACGAAGCATTTCCGGACATAAGTTTATATAAACTTCTTTTCTTAAAACTGTCTCAAGAATACGTCACTTGGATATTTCAAGGTACTTATGTTACACCATTTATATGATTAATATCACGATTTGCCCGATTAAATATGAATTGATATTCGCAATATTTGTTTGTTGGACGTTGAATCATCGAACACATGAATATGTTGAGTCCTAAGTCCCTCTTAACTAATTGGGGACTCCTCTTTTAAACGCAACTTTCGGAAATGAACAGAAAATGTCCAACCGTATACAAAACCATACCGCTACCATTGAGCGTCCGGTCTTTGCCGACCCGATGGAAACAATAGTGAAGTATAAACTGGACGGAAATGAGAAATACACACTGTCGGACTCGCCGACATATTCAAGCGACTTTGAAACAGGAAATTGGAAACCAGACAATGCAAATTCCGTGTTTGTTCTTGCGGAGATTTGTTGACTTTCTATGCTAATTTTGATTGATGTCTTCAAATATTTATCATCCAGTTTATGTTTCTGTCCTACTTGTCCTCGCTTGTGAAATATTAAATTTCCACAATGATTATTCATAATATAATTCAATGTTTGATGTATGGATTGTTGATAAACTTTTCAATAACGTCCAAATGAGCAAACTATTTCGATATATATAAATCGGTTCAATTATGGAGTAGAAATTTGGACTTTCTTTTTTCAATGTTTTCCAGATAGCGCATTAGCTTGAAGCAGCAAGGAAAATTTCGGGAAAGTCTTGTAGAAGAATACGAGATCTGTTGAAAAAATGAGGTGAATTTTCATTTTTCCCAGAAAATATCCATTTATGGATATTTCGACAAACCAGCATGGTTTCATGCAGAATAAAAGCATGGAAACAGCTTTATATGATTTCATAGAACACGTAGTAACAGCCTTGAATAACAAACTACAAATTTGTGGTTTGTTCATCGAATTTTCTAGAGCATTTGACTGTGTGGATTACTGTGTACTAATCCAGAAAATGCATCGCTATGGGGTTCGTGGAGTTGCCCAAGACTGGATGAGGTCCTATCTAGAGAACATGTCACAAACAGTGATGATCCAAGGTGTTCACAGTCAGTCCTTGGCCTGACCCACAGTATAGACCCACAGGGGTCTATACTTGGACCACTACATTTTCTCATTTATGCGAACGACTTGATACAATACCTATATAGTCTTTCGAAGGTACATATAGTTGCATATGCAGACAATATAAATGTTCTGTTCACTGATTGTAATACATTAGCACTTGCAGAAACATCAGAATCCATATATGAGAAAATAATGAAATGGGCTGATGAAAATCATTTAGCACTAAATATCAGCAAAACAGCATTAGTTAAATTCTCAATGCAGAACACCACAGAAACTCTCAAAATATATTAAGATAGCCAACTGGAAGTGAACCAACACAGAAACAGAAATGCTGGGTCTAATTCTAAATCATAAGAACAATTGGAGTCCTCACTATGTGAATCTATATGATTCACATAGTAAATCTCCCTCTATCAGAAGAGTCACCTATACCTATTATTATGATTATTATTATTTATATTTAATTCTCTTCAAAGTAGCACCCTCAGATATAATACAATTGTGCCTGCATTTTGTTTAATCCTGAAAGCAGTTCTGATATGCACTTTTTGGTATGTCCCGGAATTCTCTCAGTGTTCCGGTTTTTATATCCTTAATCATCGTATAATGCCGTCCTTTCATGGGTCTTTTCAATTATGGGAACAAAAAGAGTCGCAAGGGGTCAAATCTGGTGAATACGGTAGCTAAGACATGACTACAGTGTTGTTTTTGGTAAATTGCTTCTCGCAAGCGAAGTATAACGCGAAGTAATACTCCTTATTAACCGACCATATGGCAAGAACTCCCAATACACTACGCCACGGTAAACGAAGAAAACACTGAGCAAAACCTTGACATTTGATTGAACTTGTAGTGCTTTTTTCAGTCTTGCCTCTACTGGCCTCTTTGTTTGGGATGATTGGACTTTGGATCAATGGTCCGATTTGTCCCCAGTTATGATCCTTTTAAGCAAATTTGGATAGCCAGTGATGCCATTCAATAATTCCTGAGAGATGCACATGCGGCGGTTTTTTTGGCCAGAACTCAGCAATTTTGGAATGAACTTCGTTGCCACACGCTTCATGACCAAAATTCCCGAAAAACTCGCATGCCATGAGCCAACCGATATGTCGACATCTTCAGCAACTTCTTCTTCAGTGATTTGACTATTCACCAAAACGATTTTATTCTTTTTATAAAGCTGTTACCCTCAATTTTGATAACGTGGACTTTAGTTTTGATGTATTTGCCTACTTTCAGTTCATATGAGGAAGTCGTTTCACCAACTTCAACTATAGTCAACCATAGTTTCAGCAGAATCGAATTATCATCATTATGTGTAATATTCCACATACATTTTTGAATTGATATCATTCTTTTCTGGGAGGAACTAATTGAAATGCGTCAAACATTAGATGTTTAGTGAAGCTTACCGCCCCCAAATTGGATAAACGGGCACAAATGCACAAATGAACGGATAGGCAAACAGACAGAGAGACAGACAAACAAATGAATAGACAACTGTACAAATAAACAAATAGACAAGCAGACAAACAGACAAATAGAATAATGGACAAACAAGGAAAAAAACAAGCTGATACTCAGACAAGCATATAAATAGAATAACAGACAAACAGGCAAACAGACAAGCAGATACTCAGACATGCAGTTATTCAGACAAGCAGACAAACAGATAACGGACAAACAGGCAAACAGACAAGCAGATACTCAGACAAGCAGACGAATAGACAAATAGAATAACAGACTGACAGACAAACAGACAAACAGACAAACAGACAAACAGACAAACAGACAAGCAGACACGCAGATAAATAAACTAACAGAAAAACAGGCAAACAGATGAGCAGATACTCAGACAAGCAGATGAATAGAATAACAGACAAACAGACAAACAGACAAGCAAACGAACAGGTAAATAAAATAACAGGCTAACTGGCACACAGACAATTAGACGACGATCAGTTACACATTTATTATATGTATTGATTTATATTGAGATTATAGAAGTAGTTACTAGAATTTTTGAATAGTTAGGTGAACAATTACATTATATTCCTGCTGATGCCTTCTATAATATTTTCCATCCGGTCCTCACCAACTCGATCATTTTCCGCAATGAGGCAAACTTTTAAAATTATTGTCATTTCAACCTGTTTCATTCGAGGCACGTATTGCTTTACGCCATTATCACATACATATTAAAAAAGATGCAATTATTCTGGAGATAATTGCCGAATAAACTTCTCTGGAACGACTTCTAATTTTTGTATTTTCTACTTCCTTGCAATTTAATGCACGGTAATGTTATGTTGCCAATTCACAATGAAATATCTCGAAACTCACAAGCACCCCATTATTTTTATCGTTACAGGCGACTTTCAGTAATGAGGTGCGCTCAACAGGACTTTTCTGAAAATGTTATTCAGGTTACTGTGCAAAAGTGAAGAAATTGTGATATTGGAAATGAGGTTTTGATCATATTGCAGTTTGTAATTCACAAGGATTTTTGTGGGTCGACGACATTGCCTCTTTTGGTCATTAGCCTCGTGTTCTGGGTAGGCTATGCTGATGACTCCCCGAGCCACACAATGATTATTTGCAGTCCGGCAGACATGAAACATTCCAATATAATCCCAACGTAATGTAGTGATGTTACCGAATTTATAGTTCAAAACTTGGATAGTCGTGCTCAAGTGGACAATATATACACAGACTTAACTGAAACTTTTAATAAAGTCTCACATCCAATTCTTCGAAGAACCCAAGAATATGATTTCGATTTTCATACCAATCTGATGAAATTTTTCAGCTCATATCTAACCAATCGAAAATAAAGTGTAATAGTTAAAAGGCATAAGTCCAGTTCATTTATTGCAGCGTCTGGAGTTCCCTAGGGTTTCACCTTGGGTCCTTTGTTATTTATTATATTTATCAAGTCTTGTGAAAAATATCACATCTTGTTACTTGTTGTTTGCAGATGATTTGAAAATTTTTAGAAGAATATCAACAGTGCATGATTGTGTACATCTACGAAATGATATAAATAACATCGTTGAATGATCAAAGAAGATCAAGTTGTTTTTCAACGAAAAAAGTCAGCATAACATACAGCTATGAGATGCATGGTATAAAGGAACAGTATTTTATACGTTATTTCGTTAATTCGAAAATCAACTCTCCATTTCATCTGGTTCTTTCTTTCTTCTGGTTTCTGAATTATCCCCAACATCTTGGCGCCTCTGGTTGTTTCTTATCAAATTTCAGCTGTCTGCAAAACAGCCCTACATTGTTCTTGGTTCATACAAGGGTTGACTTCAACTCCTGTGAACTAATATAATACATTATATACAACCCTGAGGATCTAAATGTTAATGTAAGCCGTTATTCAATATGTCGGGTCAGTTCCGGTGTTCAAAATTAGTTGTTCATTCCGGAGGATTTAGAAATGTGTTGACATTGAACTTTCTCAGTTGACTCTCAAAATAATGTATTTTTTGTCCGATAATTTATATTCGTGAAGCTAGGGTGGGTAGTAACATGTGATACGGATAGTAAAATTAGAATCAAGGCTAATACAGTTAACTACACCTATAAAGTTTCGAAAGGTTACTCAGATGCATCAAGACCACCGATATATGCTGTATTCATAGCTGCGTTAGATTTCAGGAGTACAAATATTGCTTCAGATGAAATGGATACGCAGTTGAGAAGGCTTACCTTGTACAAAGAAGCAAAGTTGAAGAAGAAAATCAACAAGATGATACAAAACATTTTAAAACTGAACAAGGTGTATTTAAAAATGGTTCTCAAGAAAGATACTTTGTTATACCTTCAGAAATCTGGAGTATCTGTAGATGGACAGTTGGAAAAGGCCAAGGTCCCACACTATACGAAATCGAGATCCATCAACTGGAGTGGAAGAATGCTGCTACATTGAAGCAAATCAGCCGATGAAAAGAATGGCATCGATTCGATGGGACGACAAATTGCCAACATCTCAAAAAAGTACAGATTATCAACCACGGAGGGAAGAAATGGAGAGTATGCGAATGATAAATGAACAGTGAGAGTTTTGAGTGTGTTTTGAGATAGATGAGGTTTGAAATTGATTTTATTGATGACAAAACTAGTTCAGACTCTGCAACCATGAAGAAAGGAGAAATTACTTAACTGATACTTATAATATAATTAAATGATTAGTTTCAAAGGGACCATACCTATGGACTANTTTTAAACATAAATTAAAGATCTTAGTTAAAACAACAGTGAGACAACCAGAACAGTCCCTGATGAAGAAAGAAGGTATGTTATCTGGACCAGATGTCATTTTGTCCTTCATTTTCTTCAGAGCACTTACAACCTCACCTTCTTCAATTGGATAGAAATTAATACAAACGTGATTCTGGTCATTATATTTGGCAATTGTATTCCGTTCTGGAGGTTGAAAAACGCTACTAAAGAATGTTCCAAAAGCGTTGACAATATCTTGCGGATTTTCTACAGTATTATTGTTAAGATATAATTTGCCCGGTATTCTGGTTGTATTATTCTTGGAGTGAATGTATGACCAGAGTTTATTGGGGTCCTTTGACAAAGAAGATTGTAAATTCTCCGTGTACTCACTATAGGACATTTTTATTTGATATTTAATAGTACGTCTGAGTCTCACAAATTCAAGGAATTCTGCTTGTGAACCAGATTTTCTGTATTTTTTTATATGAGAAGATTTTAGTTTAATATTTTTGATGATGGACGAATTGAACCAGGGAGGATATTTATGGGCATAATTTCTATAAACTGGAACATGTTCATCAAAAATGGTGAATATTTTTTTATATAATAGTTCTATAGCCATATTAGCATCTGTTACATTGGAAAAATCCCAGTTCATCTCATACAGTGTTCTATATAGAGCTGGAAAGTTTGCTCTTCGGAAATTATACGATTTTTGTTGTAAATTACTTCTAAAATTCGGTTGTTTATTCATGATACTAGTAAAGTTTATCATCAGAGCTGGGTGATTCCCATCTTCATACACTAATGGATTATAGTCCCTGGTCACTTCACAATCCAAATTGGAAATAACTAAATCTAGTAATCTGCCTAAATTTTTCCTAATTTGGTTTAATTGTTTCAAATTGGATATTTCCAGGAAGTTTTTCATTGTTACTACTTTGGTATCGACAGAGTTATCATCAGTAAATTTGGGAATATTAAAATCACCTATCATAATAACTGAACCATCACTGAAGAGAAGACGATAATCTCAAGCTGCCTTGAAACTAGCCCTATTGACGATTCTACTTGATTAATAGCGGGGCGGTTGTCAAACTTTGCTGGGTTCAATGGGACTCTCCAATTTTCCCAGCAGAAGTACATCAGCTCACCTCAAAAGTTTCCTATAGAGCAACTCTATAGGATTCGAGTAGAAGAGGCATTAACTAGTTCAGACTCTGCAACCATGAAGAAAGGAGAAATTCCTCCACTGATGCTTATAATATAATCAAAAATCAGTTTCAAAGGGACCGTACTTACTTTCCATTTTTTCCCAACGGAAGTAGGAACACCAAGTGACGTCCAACGTTCTAGACTAACTCTTTAGGAGCCGATTAGCTCTTTGGCATTAACAGGAATCTAATACGAGGTCCCTAGAGGTTATTGTCAACTATAGCCGAGACTTGAAAAAGTAATGCAGAAAATGTGATTTTACTTCCTTGAAGAAAAAGCTCACAGAGAATGGAAAAAAAACTGATGGATTTGCAAATCAGGAGAAAAAAAGAAAAAAGTTCGTTGTTACAGCAGCGATTGAAATGCCCCTAGTTATTCAATATAAATAAGCGTACCACTTATTCATTATCAAGAACTGAAATATCATTTTTCAATCAATGACAGTAACAATAACAAAGACTGAAAAAGGTGAAGTTGGAAAACACTTTGCAGTGACAGTTCGCATTTTTACATTTAGTCTAATAAACAATTTCAAAAACATGAAAAATAGAGATAAAGGTCCTAAAAATATGAGCGGTAGCTCATTCGATTCGAAAGCACCTCTAGAAAAATGTTTTTGAAGAATTTTGGTGCAGGTAAAAAACTGCAATTGTTATTAACAAAATAAGATTTGAAAAAAATGGTATTTAGTTTTTTCGTTAATAACTCAAAAAAATAATAATATTTGAGCAATTGGGAAAAGAGGTTGTTAAAGAGGAGGAAATTTCCGATGGAAAAGTCTCGACTCCCGAAACTCTATCTCCATTATTTATAATTTTAATTTGACGTTGATCGTATGAAGTATATATATCGAAAGGGTTCCACGAAGTTTAAAATTTATAATTCTAAAGAAATGAACTTCAAACGTTCAAGCCAGTCTCGAATAAACCTAGACAGTAGGTTAAATGGACTGACGCCTATCAGAAAACAACTACTCCCCTGGCTAATACCACGAAGGGCGTTGGATTATATCAGACAGGCGTCAGTGCAGGAATCTTCACAGAAAATGTCCTGCTTATGCAATTGGCAATACAATTGAAAGAGTCGACCTTCAATTTTGGAACGGGCACACTTGCAGACCGGTTTCGGGCTCATTAGCCACTCATCAGTGCAAGATAGTGACCATCATCGACCTAAAGTCAATGATATTCCATAATTGAAAATCGGAATTTTTTCAGAGTATTTTATGCCTCTTCCTAAGATGGAGTGAAACCACAAAATGTCACTGTCACACCACTTTCGTTAAAAATGAACTGATTGTGAGGTACAGAGTCCAATATTTGATAAAAATATTTTTGTTTGAGTTGCTTCAAACTGAAACACCTAGTTATTTATATAGTTTATTGAGCAGGCATTCTGATCTTCATATGGTTAATTTGAGAATTAACTCATTCAACAAACCTAGGCACCGTACTTCCAAATTTCAAAGATGTTTTTCTTATATAGTCCCTTCTCATCTGATTGAAATTTTATGAATTGACCAAAATAATGTTAAGAATATTGAGAGTTATTAGCAACTATATGATGTATTATTTTTTCTCTTCTCTATCATTGTTATGATAGTAAATAAGTATGTTTGTAGTTATACTCACTGTATAATTTTTGGGAGGGGTGTAAGATAGGCTTTTATGTATACATGTATTTTTATGCATAATAAACGATATTATTATTAATATTGATAGATGTAGCCGTTACTACGTGGTAGGAGATCATAATGAAAAGAGAAATGAAAACTTCTATGTTTTTCATCACTTTTAACAACTTAAAAGTGGTAAAAAACATAGAAATTTTCATTTCTCTTTTCATGATATTATTATTATTACTTCTGGAACCTCCCTCGTATACTATCGAGGTTCTCAAAGAAGAAGTTGAACTTTCCACATCTCCGTTTCGGCTGTCGCTGCATTAAGTGAACACGAGTAGGTCCTCTCGCTAAAGTGTCATTCTGAAAATTTAAAGTTCTGAAAAAGTTTTAAAATGACATCATTTCTTCAGGTAATACATTACCTAATTGAAACACTCTCAGGTCAGATCGGAACATGAAAATTGCAAACACGTGTTTTGCTATACAGTAACTTTCTCAAGCTTTTCCATACTGTATTTCAAATATATTCTCTTCGTTCGTTTTCCACTAGGAATAATAAACGAAAACGTGATGGAAAAAGGAATTCGCCGGAAGGTGGAAAACATTGTCAGCCCGTTACGCCCCTGATTCTGGCGCAGAGTTTGGTTGAGAGCTGATTCCTTGCCGACAGCGAGGAGCATTCGGTTAATGTCATTGGAACACGAGGTCATTCAAGCATTCCTCGAAGAAGGGAAATAGGCAATTGACTTTTCAAATCGGCACTTATTTAGGTGGAAACTGCTAAATTCCATTTGTGCTCGAAAGAAAACCTTTAAATGTTAACCGAGATGTTAACGCATAGCGTGAAAGAATGTCTGGAATACAATAAATGGATTATGAATGGTGGGAGAAAATTAACTCGGTTAGGGATGCGACACTTTTAAGGACGAGAAAAAGACATACAATTTTGAACACTTCATCCGTTGATTGTGTTGCCAATGATATCACTTTTGTTGATTTCCTCAATAAAAAGAGCGATAGCGAATCTTTTCTTAAATATTTTTTTTTAAATAAAACGTTCAACATTTAATTTCTCAATAACGAATGAACCAATTTCGAGAAATATTACAGAAGTAATAGAGAGACAAAATACCTTTCAAATGATGTATCACTCGACCCCCCATGCTATTGAAAAAAATAAGGGGGTTAGTTGCTGACTGCGGAGGGGTGAAAATTCGGGTATGATTTTCATATCACAATTAGAACCCCTAGAGATAAAAATTGACGTATTCTTTGAAATTTTCGATTACACGCCTGTTTCCGGCCAATAGGGAAAGGTCAAGATTATATTCAACAGCGAAAAAGTCACTGTTTGGTGTGGATTTTGGGCTGGCGGCGTAATCGGTCCATATTTATTTGAGAACGAAGTTGGCCATGCCATCACTGCCAGCCGCGAGCACTATGGGTAAACTAACCAATTTTTTTCAACTCAAAACGGGACGTCCATATATAACATACCTATGTATGTATGTATGTATGGTCCATACAGTATGGACCAAACTCCATACTGTATGGCCAGGCCATCACTGTCAGCGGCGAGCACTATGGGTGATTTTACCAATTTTTTCAACTCAAAACGGGACGTCCATATATAACATACCTATGTATGTATGTATGGTCCATACAGTATGAACCATACTCCATACTGTATGGCCAGGCCATCACTGTCAGCGGCGAGCACTATGGGTAGACTGACCATTTTTTTTCAACTCAAAACGGGACGTCTATATATAACATACCTATGTATGTATGTATGTATGTATGTATGGTCCATACAGTATGGACCATACTCCATACAGTATGGCTAGGCCATCACTGTCAGCGGCGTACACTATGGGTAAAGTGACCATTTTTTTTCAACTCAAAACGGAACGTCCATATATAACATACCTATATATATGTATGTTTGGGCCATACAGTATGGACCATACTCCATACTGTATGGCCGGGCCATCACTGTCAGCGGCGAGCACTATGGGTAAACTGACCATTTTTTTTTCAACTCAAAACGGGACGTCCATATATAACATACCTATGTATGTATGGTCCATACAGTATGGACCATACTCCATACCGTATGGCCAGACCATCACTGTCAGCGGCGAGCACTATGGGTAAACTGACCATTTTTTTTCAACTCAAAACGGGACGTCCATTTATAACATACCTATGTATGTATGTATGTATGGTCCATACAGTATGGACCATACCTGTATGACCAGGCCATCACTGTCAGCGGCGAGCACTATGGGTAAACTGACCATTTTTTTTTAACTCAAAACGGGACGTCCATATATAACATACCTATGTATGTATGTATTTATGAAGGGTCCATACAGTATGGACCATACTCCATACTGTATGGCCAGGCCATTACTGTCAGCGGCGAGCACTATGGGTGAACTGACTATTTTTTTTTCAACTCAAAACGGGACGTCCATATATAACATACCTATGTATGTATGGTCCATACAGTATGGACCATACTCTATACTGTATGGACTCATCAAAGCACCTTTTAATAATAATAATAATTCGTCTTCATTATTTCCAATATTAGCTATTTAACAGTTTAATACAATATTTTTTATTACAGGAAACTAAAAGGCGAAGTTCAGTTTACTCTCAAAGAAGGAGGGATAAAGTGTAAAGGTGACCTAGTGAATAAATGCTTGTGTTTTTAAATAGTTTATTTGGTGAAAAAGAAGCTGAAAAGTTGCCCTTTTCTGAGCTTTGAAGGGCTGTAACTTTTTAAATAAGGGAGAGCGCTGCTTTTTGCTTTCGGATTCGTAATCTACGCATCAAAATACGTATTACAGTCAAAAATTTTTTCAAAATCGCCGGATATCCACAAAACGGAAATTTACCAAAAATGAATATATTTTTACAATAATGCTTTCGTAATTTAAAGGTAGGCCGTCTGCAGCAGATTGTATAGCATAGTGAATTATATGGGCTTCACATATGATATTGATCAACGGTTTTTTAGAGATGATTCAAGAAAACGGGACTATTTTACGTCCCAGGTCATTATTTGGGGACCACGGGACAGATGGTCGAATAAAGGGACAGTCCCGTTCAAAACAGGACGTTTGGTCACTTTAACTATGGGTGATGATTACCGATTTATTTTGGCATAAATTGAATGATCAGGACATCAACGACATGTTGTGTCAATAGCACGGCCTAAGTCAGACACAGCTCATGTCACATTGGATATTGTGCTCTAATCTCTTCAAAAACAATACCGTCTCCTATTTAAACAAGGTTCGCATGGCCCAGATTGAATGAAATGAGCCAATAAATGTCACCACGTACTGTCATCGTGTGACATGAATAAATTCAACTCATCCATGACATAAACTCGTAATGTTTTGAATGAATTGAATGCTTCATCTCAAGTATCCAGTTGATGATGGAATTTAATGATCGAAACGTCGCATTGCAAACTTTTTTATATCAGATATGATATGGTGGCGCTAGAGTGGAAAAACAAAATAAATTAGACAACCCTAGTGTTTGGCGAATATTTCGAAAACAATCACCGATATTCTTGATCTAAAAAGAGGATATTCTAGTTCCCCAAAATTGAAAACTTTTGTGAAACCCAACCGACCGTGTAAGTCTTATCGTTTCCGAGATAGCAATAGTGGAATCAGCTGAAAAAATCGCCCTGTATACCAGTCGGAAAATAAAATCAACCGAACCCAATCTCATTTGAATAGAGGCCAGGGAAATATGAGCAACGAGAAAATACGGCCGTAGTTTCACAGAGTGCGCCCATTCCACATGACAATTTACCTGAAGTAATAAAAGTAGTAGGAAGAAAAGTACTCACCTCGGAGTTTCTGAAGTTAATATTTGTCCGAATAGTTCTTTGGTGTAGGGGTTGAACGGGACGGGCGTTATTTCCCAGGGGAGCCTTCGGCGCCTCCTCAGATCCTTGCATTAATTTCCGCAATGAGTATAGCTGAAACCGAAATATTTTTCAGGTGGAAACAGGAATTCTTGTGGGTAACTTTTGATGGAAATGGAGGGTGACTGAATTCGCTGAAGTTTTTCAGGAAAAGCAGTCTTTGGGAGTTATGTATCGTATTGATGGAAGGCGGTTTCACTTTCAATTTGAACGTGAAGTTTAAAATTGAATAAGAATTTTATAGGGCCGGGATAACTACCAGGGTGTTTCAAAAAGTTTGCGACCTCAACATGAAGATAGTATCACTGGTAAATGAAAGCTGGTAAAATTCGTTGTTCATCTGTTGAGAGTTACAATTTCTACTTATTTTTCTTTTAGTTGTAGCATTCTCTTTTTGTAACTAATTATACTGTTTTGCATATAATTTCATCAACACCTTTGTACATTTCCTGTAATTGGGTGAATGCCTGTTGGAAATAAAGTGATATCTATCTATCTATCTATCTATTACTTGACAAGCAGAACTTTAGGAAAAACGGCCACATTTGCCATGGTTTCACCAAGAACTGCTTGACCATCCGCCTTACTCACCAGATCTACCCCCAAGCGATTTATTTTTGTTTCCTCATCTATAGCAAAACCAATAATGATTGAGAGTAAAGCGCATTGCCATATCTAAATTTTACGTTACCAGTTTATAGCAGAATCAAAATATAGTAAGCAGTAGAGATGTAGGTTGTGGCAAATTATAGATAACACACAATACTAGTACGATTAAAAGGTATTATTTATGACAAAAATCAGTAATGAGCTTGTAATGAGTAATACTTATACATTTCCTGATTACTGATCAGTTAAAATTCATTATTTTCTGTATAGTGTTAGATATTTATTACAACTAGTGGCAACGCTGTACGCAACGATATTTCTGTCTTTGTCACTTTACCGTAACTTCCATCTCATCGTTGCAGTCCTCACTAATGTACTTGCAGCCATGAGCGTATCATTGGTTTGTGAATTATACAGCGTGAATTGTACGTTTTACAGTTAAGTTAGTCAGCAATCGACGTGTTGTGATAACAATTGGTGAAAATAATAGTGCTAATAAGTGTTTAAGCATTACATAATTATATTTCTACACCGTTCTCAAACTACTCAAAAAATGGAAGTCATGGTCGGGCCTTCCACGTCGAAAAAGGTAAAACGGTCGGAGTCTCGGTCAGTAAGAGAAAAACAAATTGTACTGCGAGTATATCACTGTCCTGAAAGAGATCATCAGCCACCAAAAGATGACTTTGTGCATATGTGCTGTAATTCTACGTGTGTACCTCCGAATAACCAACCGGGCATTTCTACATCATTAAGTTCCACAATTACAAAATATAAATTAGTTGATATGTGCTCTGATTATACCGGTGTACCAAAATCATCGATTTACAAAATACTAAGAGAAGCAGAAATTCATGGGGACGTACAAACGCCAAAAACTAGTAGCGGACGAAAAAAAATCACAATTGATGAAGAAGCCAAAACCAGTATACGCAGAACTATTCACAGTTTCTTTTTCAGAAATGAGCTGCCCACACTACAAACAGTTCTGGAGGCACTTAGCGATCATGAATAGGTCCCAAAAATGGGTAAAGAAACTTTTAGGAAACTTGTACACGAAATGAAATTTACGTACGGAAAAGTTGACAGGAAAAGCATTCTCATTGAACGTCAAGAAATAATAGCATGGAGAAGAAACTATCTAAGAAAAATTGACGAATTTCGGAAGCTCAAAAAAAACTGTACTTCATGGACGAGACATGGGTTAACCAAGGACATACGGTCAAAAAAATAAACTGTTTTCTTTGATAATCATGGCGTGTGCATCACGAGTTCTTGCCATATGGCCGTATGGTCTTGGTCTTGCGCTTATGCACCGCTTGAGAGAAGCCATACGAAGGAAATGTTCGGTATTGTGGGAAAACCAAACCAATACGATTATGCGTCTGCCCACTCGTCACTGCTTGTTCGTGATTTTTTGGCCAAAAACAATACCGAATTTTACCTGTCCCCAAGATTGAAGAGATCCATGAAAAGAAATTGATGAATGGATGGATATTTTTTTAAATAATGGAAATTCACCTTGTTTTTCGAACAGAGCAGTATGTTACAGAAATATTGCAAATCAAGGTCTGACCCGACAAGTATGAGAAGGCTTCGAATGTAGCAGAGAAAATTCTTGCTTCAGTTCGTTCAGTAGCAGAAAATTACTGAAACCAATCGAGTGATCACCTACAGAACACTTTCGATGTATTACTCCCTGCCAGTGTCAGATCAATGATCACTTATGGTGCAATTGCGTTAAGAAGCCGATTAGTTTGTATGGTGAGTGGTTCAATGTTTGTTTGGTGAAGCCTAAAGCGATGCCAATGATATGTTCTGGTACGATGAAGCTGCTTGCAGCACTCTCCTTTGCAAGGCAGTCAGCAGCCTCATTGCCTATTCCAGGCCAGTATGGTCAAGAATCCAGACCAGAGACAATCGTCTGACAATTTTCCTACAACACCACAATATTTTGAGTGAAAGCCAGTTTGGTTTTGAAAACAATAAACACACACACGATGTCATTTTTTCGTTTCTTTATGATATTTATTTCAAGTTTAATTCTGGTAGTGTAGCAGCTGCGGTCTTTTGTGATCTTTCTAAGGAGTTTGATTGCGTTGATCATAAGATCTTGCTAAGAAAATCTCACCAATACGGCTGCAGAGAAATGACGCTCAAATGGTTTGAATCTTACCTTTCATGAAGGAATCAAATGGTAAGAACTTTTAGACTTTTAGAAAAAAAAAAAAAAGAGAAATTTTGTGTGGTGTTCCACAAGGATCAGTTTTGGGACTCATCTTATTCGTATTATATGTCAATGACATTGCAAATTTGAGCATTTCTGGAAATTTCACTCTTTTCGCTGATGACACTACGATATTGTGGAACAACAAAAACTCAAATGATTTACACAATACAATATATACTGATATGAAAAAAATCAAGGAGTGGTGTGATGCCAATTTGCTATCCTTCAATTTCACTAAAACGAACATTTTATCATTTGGATGTGCTCTTGATGACCTGTGATTCGGTGTTAACTTAGTGATCAGGAAAATGAGACTCAATCTAAATTTGTAGGTATTCACATTGACAACAAGCTCAAATTTATTGAGCATATTAAACAACTTGTTTAATATGCTCATGTTATGCTGGATGTTATGCAGTGAGAGTAACTTAAATAAATTTGGGAATCAAAACTGCCAGAACGGTGTATTACGCTCTCGTTGATTCCCACCTACGTTATGGAATACCGTTTTGGGGAGTATGCAATTTATGAGCACTTCTGTCTGTATTAGTACTGCAGAAACGAGCAGAAACGAGCAGTTGATAGTATTTTTAAACAAGTCTGTACACAACCATGTTGAGACAAAATTCCGATATTGAACTATAGTGTATATTCTAACTTTACTTTTTTGTAGGTGTTTTTATATTCACATTTTATATTTCTACACTTACATTTGTATGTACTTCTTACAAGCTTTGTCCACAAGATTTATTCTTAATGACAATAAAGTATATTATTATTATTATCAATCTGTTAAGTCTTTCTATCGAGGAGAGTCGTTTTTGGAAATTTGCTACCAATTTAGACGTTGCTCGGTAAAGCCAAGAGCTTCCATAGGTTCCTAGGCAGCTTGATATCTCTGCCCTGGGTCTGTTACTGAAAACATCTGCACCAAAACCGGAAGATGTTTTTGATCCATCTGTGAACCAACAACTATCTGCTCTTAATATTTTCTTTCCTCGGAGGATCCAGTCCTGCCTACTCGGGAACCATTATAATTATATGAAAGGAATAATAAAATCCACACCAATCAAATATAACGATTAATGTGAAATGTCTCAGAATGTCTCAGAAATATTAACGTTGGTATAACTTGTCATAACCAAAGATTTATGTTCGTTTCAATTGGTGTTGAACAAATGCATTTGATCTCTTTGCAACTCTGTAAAAGCTACTCAGTCTTCCACTTTTCCATTGTTTGTATGAATTGAAATGATTATATTTGAACAAGACAAATGAACGTTATGTACCTCATGCTTGGTAATATAAATGGGCTTATTAAGGATGATCCAAACGGTGGTCTCCCAACATCCGGGATGCGTCGTCGAGCCCTCGTACGTCATGAAGTGTTCTGTGTCTGGCAGGAGACTTCTTAGGGATAGATGTTTTATGGGAATATAGGCGCCTGTAACAAAAGAAACACTTGAGAAACAGGAGTCAAAACAGGGTCATAAAATATCTGGAGGATTGATTTATGGGGATGTTTGTCGCACAATCGCAATGTAAGGCTGACAGGGTTTTGTTATGATTATATATGTATCTTTTTTGGGATTAGATCTTTCATTGTGAGTTGGGAATTAGTTTCAGACTCACAACCGCATACTGATTTATCAGTTAGTGAAGTATAGTAGAGTAATGTGACTCACACTTGGTATTACTTTCTAGCTCAAACCATCAAGTAGTATTGCATTTTCAATAGTAGAGGTCAAGTGTAGTAGCTTTCATATTTCACTCAGTAGGTAAAAATCTACCTTATTTTATCGTTTCAGCATTTGTTTGACATTTGAAAATTGACTGACACTGGGTAAAGTGTAAAAATGGTTTAATAAATATAGAACTGGAAATTGTAAATATAAATAATACGAACAAGAACGACCAAAAACTTTCTCTACTTATATTAAGGAAAACGCGACTTATGCCAAAAATATTGTCTTATGTTTCTCTCGAACTGTTCAGAGTAAATTTTTACACTCATTCTTTTAAAATCTTTGTTCTTTGTTTCTGTACGCGATTGTTCTGTGAAAACTGTTAATTCATGAAATATTTTCTTGAGTTGGCCAAAATATTTTTTATTTGAAGATCTTTTTTTATTTTATATTTGCAAATATAATCGGAATAGAAATAGTTTCGTGGAGTGGTGATGATCAGGAAGTTTTCTCACAGCGGGAACAGCAGTAACCCGTTGTTGATTTAATAATTGAACATCAACTAGTTTTCCTAACAACCAACAATTTATTTCAGTTACTTCGAAATTCACATTTTTTTATCCATACAATTTTCATTGCTACATCTTTGCTATCTGTTTCAGTTTTACAACATATCTCTCATTCATAATTTCGTACAAACTTTTCTAACCTCACTTATTTCTATCAACATGAATTTCTAACTATCATTTCATCATTCCCGTATCCAAGAAAATATTTTTCAATCGAAATTCCTAAATTTTCATAATTTTAAAATTATACAATCAGTTTATGTTGTATCTTTTCATTGTATTTATCAGATATCACTTTTATTCCTATCGATAATAATCACCAACCTTTATCGATTGACTTTTACATATAATCTAATTAATTTTGGTATAGAAGTGTGTAATTTTGAATTGACCGCTTTCATGAATGTTTTTGACAAGTCTCTGGAATGTTACACTCGTACAGGGTGATTCATCTGTACTATTTAAAGGGTGATTCAATTTTAATTTTCCTGAGATGTTAAAATGTTCTTCTTTTATGATTAGTCACACATATTACTATTGGTTATATTTCCAATGTGCGAATAATTCAATTGTCCTTCAAAATAGATAATTGTTGTCTACTTTTATCAACTAGATATCGTTTTTGTTTTCGGAAGGGTTATAGTGTTATTAGTTGAAGAAAATACGAATTCAGATTTGTTTACTGCCAGTCTTCAAGGATAGCCTACTGACTAATAAAAAAAAAACGAATTAGTGGATTATTTACTGTAGACTTTTCATATTTCGAGCACTCATTTGATTTTTTCCTTTGTTTCCTTTATTCTTTTCATTTTCGACAAAAAGAATTGGAGAACAAAATATGTCATGTACAAGTTTTATCTCGAACTCATTCGGATACTTTAGTTTGTGTTTGTGGACTCAGTAATGGACTTACCGGTTGCCTCATATTGCACTTCAACGAATATGCTGTTCAACGTTCCTGCCTTCTGAAAATCCACTTAGCCGATGTTGGTTCAGTAATTAGAAAGGCCGGAATTAAAGGCGTTGCATGAGAGCAGATGGGTGCATGAGAGCTATGAAACTGAGTGCAGTTTTCGAAAGGAAAAATCTCTTAACAGTCATTTCGAATTAAATAGTAATTGGTTCGAATGGAATGTTCATGATATAATTGTGGAAAAGTGATCTGGAAATAAAATAAATAGACACAACAAAATCAACTCAAAGTTAGGATTAATTTCGAATCAAATAGTAATTGGTTCAAATGGAATGTTTATGATATAATTGTGGAAGAGTGATCTGGAAATAAAATAAATAGACCTAGAAAATTAACTCAAAATTATGGAAATAATATGCAGGTTCGTAAAAATTTGGTGCCTACGATTTATTCAGCCGCTGCCAGCAGAGCAATCATAGCACTGTTTTATATTTGATATATATTAGCTTGTTTCAGGAAATTTGTCTCCTCCACTGTCATATGTTTTTGTAGCTCTAGTGAACTATACTAAAACAATGAATCAGACTGACTATCTACCAATTAAACTATATAAACTTATGCCGGTGGAATGGGAGACATTCACCACAAAAAAATGGAACACTATTGAAAAAAATCACTTCTTGTAAATCCAATTCATGATATTTAAGATTTTTTCTCCCATATACAGGGTGTAACTGAATAAGTGTAAATCATTTGAGGAGGTGATTCCTCATCGAAAAAAAGATATAATCTTTCATATAAAGAAATTTCATTGGAGCATCTAGAAGATATGCTGAAATGTATTCTCAATGGCAGTGATTGAAATTGTGAGGATGATGTTCGACTAGGCCTTGGGGGTCACCTATGATTGAAGAATAATGACATCTATCGCTGTTGGCTGGAAGTGTTTTATCGCTGTAAACCTCTGGTTTTCAATTTTTCCATCATTCCATCGATTTGAAAGAAATCATCACCATAAAACTGTATTTTGGTGTACTAGCCTTCAATTTTCTCATCTTTTTATTGGTTTGAAAAAAATGACCGTAGTAATGCGTTATCGGCATTAATGTTTTGACTGAAGGACAGTAAATAATTTTGCCTTACTTTGTGAAGGTTTTGAAGATATGCATTAAGGCAATGAAGTGGCATTATATCCCAATTTATATTAAAATGAAAGAAAACAAATACCTGGAGAAGGATGAGGAAAAGAGGAAATAGAAGTGAGTTGGTTATAGAATTGAATTTTATTGTTTTCAAGAAACAACAAAGGATATATTGTGAATTCAAAAGGTCTCAATGTCAACATCACTCTGATACTCACGAATGCCAACTAATAACCAGTCTACTCTATTACTGTCACACTTGACACTGACGAATACGGACAGGAAACTGAATTGAAATCGATAATTACATATCATTAGTGAAATCCAAACAACGACACCAACAGCTGTTATCGGTTACTATGACGATGGCATATCAGTATATCTATTCCAAAATTATTGTTCATTTCAATATGTCAATTATTCCCAAATATACGAATAGTAGTTGTTCCATCTTCAACATTTTTATTTGGAAGGCTTTGATAAACGAATTCTTCCCTGAAGGCGAATTGTATTTGTATCACAATTAGGTAGATTCGGAAGAAGTAACAGGATTTTCATAATATACAGGGCTTCTCACTTGACCTCTTGTTGAAAATATGACACGAAGTGTTCCTTGTATTGATTCCATAATTTCAAGATATCAGAAAGTACAGAAAGCCTGCAATAGACTGATATTCAGCTTGAATTGAAGAGATAATGCGACCCCTTCAATCAATCAATTGAATTGGTTAAAAAAAGCATTCACAAACTGATAAAAAAACAACAACCCATTTATTCAGTAAATAAACCAAGAAACCTTAGATTCAACAATGATTTTGACATTTCGAATCAAAACGGCACTACCTATGAACGATCTTTCACGTATCATGCCGTATTCAGTGAATGTTTGATAAAATTAATCACTACCGCTATTCAAAAATAAACTTAAAACTGAATTGCTGAGTCAACAGTGATCCAAATACAAACTATTGTATTTCATTTCACTGTTGTCCTGAAATTGCCATATATTTTTTGTAATGTTTCTTTTTTTTAAACGTGGTTGGGTGGAAGAATAGCGATTTGCCGAACTGTTATAATCTTTTGGAAAAAAAAAGATTTTGGCTTTCTACTTCCCATCTTCATAAAAACATGTGGGAATCTTCCAAAGGAAGGAAAAATCCTTTTGATTTCGAAATAATCTGTAATCCAGTTTCAGTAAAGTCGTATTTCTAATTGCTTAATCCAAATAAATAATAAAAATTGCACAAAAGTCAGTGGCGTACATGTTTAAGTCAAAAATATTCGTTCAAATCCCGCTCGAGACGCCACTGGACTCAATAAATTGAATCACTTTCGGGCTACATTAGCTCCTTAATGTTATAAATACCATTGCCAAATCACAACAAAATTAGGTAAAGGATATTCAAGATATTTACGAAAAACTTTTTTTTAAATTTTCATTTCAACACCCTGTATCTTGAGAACGAAGGATTTGCGGACCCATGCTTATATGAACATTTCATCTTGAAATTACCTAAAGAATTGTGTTACATTTATGGTACATACTTAATTAACACCCTATATAATGGACAGCCGAAGCTACTGAACCTAGAATCTTGAATCATGCAGGTAGGTTTTTTGTATAGCGTAAATAAGGACCAAGAAAGGAAATCAGGAATTTCCACCCCCAAAGAGAAAAATTAGGGTTCAAAGATTGTGTTGTTATATAATTTTTGCAGAAAGTGGACACCTAACTTCTTATAAAACAGTGGGGCGATGCAAAAACCAATATTTCCTAATATTATGCGTCCAAAATGGCTGGAACGTTGGTGAGTAACTGTCAACAGACTAGCAACGAAATTCATTTGCTTTCATTTACGAGTTGCCATCTTAATGTTGAGGCCGGAAACTTTCCAGACTACCCTCGTATATACACCTTCATGTTGTATTTTCCATATTTAATGTGGGTTCTGGTGGCGAATGAGAATTTAGTAGAACCGAAGATAGTCCGCAACAAGAGGAAAACCGCGTAACGGAGATAAATACAGCAACGCGCCGAACTGCACCGCTGTCGCGCATTTTTATTTAATTTTAATGCCTCTGATAATTAAAATGGGGTTTATTTTAGTGTAGAACCATAAATCTCCTGCTGGTATCCGGCAGCGCACCGCAGCGTGGCGTCTATATCTGGCAGTAAATCATAGCATTGCTGAGTGCAGATAGCGACGCTCTTAGCTGCCCAATAAACAACCCCCAGTCCGGAATTCAACATCATTTTTCACGGCATAACGATACGGCGACACAAAAAGTCCGCACATCCTCCGATGTTTACCAAAGGAAAGTTCTGCTTTCGTTCGAATAAAACTGATTGTGCTGAAATTTTGAGATCTGGAGTGGCTCTCGAAGGGAGAGGAGTGACTTTCATGGATTTTTATTGGATTTGACCCTACTCGTCTTGCGACGAGACGTGCGAAAGTCAGTGAAAAAGAGAATTCTGAATATTACTACGAGAAGTGAGTGTTAATGGGGTAAACGGAGTCGTACCGGGAGAATATTTTAGATTTGAAGTGCGTGTGCGTCGGAAAATATTTTTATTTGAAGAGGAAAATACTGGGGAAAGCCAAACGAATGGTTATCACGTAATGCTGACGAAGTTGAATGAAAGATCAATTGAATCGCACAGGGTGTTATTCTAAAATCCTGAAAATGACCCATTAATAGTCAGAGCATGGTTGCACAGACTTATGAAGACTAGAGGCCACTCAGGCAAATCATGAACTGATGGCGGGCCGGCCGCCAGAAGTATAGGTAATTAAAGACAATAAAGAATTGATAATAATTTATTAAAATTCAAAAAGAATTTATCAATTTGAAGCGTGGCACTGCATAGTGCTTACAATCTTTTTTATATTTGGCTCAAATTTACTTGTAGCAACACGTAAAACTGCTTCCAAACTTTCATTTGCAAGGCGGTTTCGATTTTTTGTTTTATTATTATTTAGTATTGAAAAAGTTTGTTCACATACAGGCTGATTCACGGTGGATGGCACATTAGACGTTTCTGGTGAACCAGACAACGGATCACTTTGAAAATTTAATGGAGGGCATATTCGGACATTCTCTAGCCAACTAAAATATTTTCGACAATGCGGTGTTGCCGCTTCTATTAGAAAGCAGTAGCAACTTTGATTTTTCAAATGGAACACTC
>NW_019289500.1:550456-582012 GCF_000500325.1 Leptinotarsa decemlineata | reverse complement strand
GATTCCAAAAATAATATTATATACAGAGTGTTCCATTTGAAAAATCAAAGTTGCTACTGCTTTCTAATAGAAGCGGCAACACCGCATTGTCGAAAATATTTTAGTTGGCTAGAGAATGTCCGAATATGCCCTCCATTAAATTTTCAAAGTGATCCGTTGTCTGGTTCACCAGAAACGTCTAATGTGCCATCCACCGTGAATCGGCCTGTATATAGGTAGAACCAAATAAGCTGGCACATTTCAGAGCGTTTATGCGCAACTTTTCGTACATATTTTTATCAATGTAGCGGTAAAAGTTCAGCAAGTCTCCTTCGTTGAATTTCTTGCGTAAATCTTGATCGTTTTGAATGTCGATAATTTCTAACTGCATTGACTCTGGCGCATTGTCAACTGAAATCGTGAAAGGATTGCTAAATATGTCCAACAGAGGTTTCACTTTTTTAAACTCCGAAAATCTGTCTTGAAAAGATCGAATCAAAATATCTAGCTTTTCTACATAACTGAAATTAATCGCAGTTTTGTTGAATTTTTCAGCTATTTTCTTATAATTCGGAAAATGATTGTAATTTCCAGAATTCAATTGTGATCTGAAAAGTGTCAGCTTGCTTCGAAAGGATGATACATGAGCGTAGAGCTGAGATATCAGTTGATTTTTGCCTTGAAGCCGTGTGTTCAAGACATTCAAATAATTTGTAATGTCAACTAAAAAAGCCAAATCACACAACCAATCAGGATTTTTAAGTTCCGGGACATCCCTTTGCTTTTCCGCCAGAAATATTCCAATTTCTTATTAAATTTCTATTAAATTTAGAAATCGTTCCAGTGTCAATCCACGGCTTAGCCACCTTACTTCTGTATAATACAGTAAATCTCCGTATTCGCTTTCGATGTCATCAAGGAATTGTTTGAATTGTCTGTGATTGAGTCCTCGTGATTTCATGAATATTTACAGTCGAAACTACCACTTTAATGACATTTTGAAATTCAATTTTTTTAGAACAGAGGGTTTCTTGGTGTATAATGCAGTGAAACTGCATGAGATCTTCAGCGTTTATGTTTTTTCCTTGCAGATGCTTTTTCAGCAAAGTAACTAGCCCGGAATTGACACCAATGATCGAAGGAGCACCGTCAGTCGCAACTCCCGATAATTTTGATAAGTCCAAATCAGTTTTTGAACACTCATCCAAAAGTACATTGAATATATCAACTCCTTTGGTTTGACCTTTCAATGAACACATTCCGAATAACTCTTCTAAGACTTCAAAATCTTGAGTAACACCTCGTATGAGAAGTTGAGCTGTGGAACTAATATCAGTGGATTCGTCGAGCGCTAATGAAAAAAATTCAATGATCTTAGTTTTTTCAATTAATTGTTCCGCAATATTACCTGACAAAGACATAATTCGTCTTTGGATAGTTATACGATTCAGTTGAATTTTCTCAAACTTTTTTGCTGCTTCTGGACACATTTTCTTAGCGGCAATTTCTATGCATTCTTTTACAAAATCGCCATCATTGAAGGGGCGACTTCGCTTTGCTATCATTCGAGAAATTTCATAACTAACTTCTGTAGCTGTTTCTGAATCTTGAATGGGTTTTGTAAACATAGCTTGCTGACCAATAAGCTCCCGTTTTAAAGATAACATTTTTTGCTTTCTTAATTCGCCTGTAAACTTGGTAAAAGAAGGATGCTGCGTTTCATAGTGCCTTTTTACATTATCTACATTATCTAGCTACATCAAGCCAAAGGACTTATTATCGATGTTGACCACAATCTTGAATTAGTTTGAAACTATTTTACATTTCCACGTACCATTTTATGTAACTCGTTTATTTGATTTTAATTAGCTTTTTTCTATTTTCAATTGTTTTCAAGTTGAATGCTGTATTGTAATGATATGAGAGTGTACTATAAAATTCTTCGAACATTAATTGGTATACCATCATCATTTGTTTATGTTGAATATAATCAATTCTGCATGGATATTCCAATTTCAAATTAATCATAAATGACGAGTACTATTCGTTCGAAGAATCCTACACCCTTCAACTAATCTATAATCATGTAAATACAAAACCATTAATACTCGAACAATCGTCCCCGATCCCGACATTTATTCATTCAGCGCAAAATCAATACCGACCCAAATGTACGCATACGGCAGGACGTAAATAAGTATAAATAACAATTGGAAGCATTTGCGTCGGCCGAACGTATTTGTTGAAGTGGTCCAAAGGGGATCTGTCCAGCCAACTTGTCATTGTCACATAACATGAGCCCGTACACGACAAATGCACACCCTCTTTTCAATACGGAAATCTGTTTTGTGATATGATGGAATAGAATTCGCAGCGCGAGAGGATGATGAAAAATTAGGGTTCTCATAATTGTCAACGGGTTTTGCTCGTGTGAGAAATTTGCATTCGTTTGTTGGGGACGTGACCGAACTGCTTTTTGGAAAATGTGGTTACTGCATAACTAGTTGCGGCAGATTGAATTTTTCATTTCGTTCGCAGATGGAAGATAATCATGATTCGAGTTGAATTAAAAAATTAACACTTTTCCCAATCACCAGGAATGCAATACCCTTAATTCATTGGTGAAACTTGGTTGGTGAAACGAGCGTCGAGAAAAGTATTGCATTGATGATGGTTGGAGAGAATACTTGTCTCTAATACTTTCACCATCAACGTAACCGTAACCAAATAGTTTGTTACAACGGATACAAATCAAACACAATAATTGCTAAGTCTGGCGTACCCCAAGGATCGAATTTGGGACCGCTGTTGTTTTTGATATTTATCAATGATTTAAGCACACAAATAAATTCTATGAAACTTTTTTTGCTGATGATCTGAAAATACTGAATTTTATCCAAAATGTGAATGATTGCATAACACTTCAGGAAGATATAGGTATTGTGCAGGCTTGGTGTGAAATTAATAACCTACATCTGAATATAGGTAAATGTAAAGTCATGTCATATACTAGAAAACATAGACATATTGAACATCCATACAATATTCAAGGTAGTTTGCTAACCCGTTGTGTGGAGACTAAGGATTTAGGTGTATTTTTTTAATTTAAAATGGCATTTGCCAATCACATAAACAAAAAAGTTTCCGAAGCCAATAAAATGTTAGTGGTACGGTATCCGTATGAAATACTGATCTGTTCTAAGTGCCACCAATCGAAACAACAAATAACCCACTGACCGCGATTTACCGTAATTCCACTATCGCCAAATCCCTTTTCGGAAAGTCCCTTGTCGCAACTCTCCCAATCAACTCTCGATCGCAAAGGAATATTTTCGCAACTGAATTTTCAAATGACTTTCGCAACTTCTCTATCGCCATTCACTTTCGTTCCAACTTCCAGCAACTGTCATACCGCCAGTGTCCCCCAATTAACTTTCGCCACGCTCTTTCGCTAAGGACTCTTTTCGCAACTCCTCTATCGCAAAATCCCCTTTCACAAAATTCCTTTTCGCAACCCTCTTCCGCAACTGACTTTCGCGACCTTTTCGCGACCCTCTTCCGCAACTGTCCGATCGCTACTCTCTCAATCAACCGACTAATTAGTATTCCCAAGTCTGAAAAACTGTTCCTAACACTCTCCCCTCCACAGATTGGTCTGACCTTTGTTTGATATTTCCGAATTTTTCCATAACCCTTCCTACTCAAGACCTATGTCTTTTCTCTATCGAGGTCAATGGTCAGTTTTCATTTTAAATAAATTTTCGGACCCACCTATTCAGATATGGCCGAACTTTCTGTCCACGAAGCTGAAATGCAAACTCGAAGCTTGCATTTTCGCGTTCTCAGTAATATAACTCATCAACAGGACACGTTTGTTTAGTCTAGCTGGAACGAAAAATAATATTCTTGATGCCGACATAGTTCAACAATCATAAATTAAATTCAACGCTTACTCTGTTGGAAAAATATCGATGTCGAAAAACCGAGTGACCGACCCCGATCAGATCATTGAGCAATATCCCGAATTTTCACATCTATTGATTTCTAAACATTTCAAAAGGTTGAGTTTTGGAACGTTCCTCCTTCAAATTCAATACGTCGTAATCGTGATTGAACTTCTTTTTCTCTGTCGAAAGATGATTCGCAAATGATGAATTGGTCTTTCCACTCAAAAAACTACTTCTATGTCCTTTTATTCTTTTGGAAAATGTACTTCCGGTTTTTCCGACATAAAATTTTGGACAAGAACCACAAGTTCACGAGTATACTTCCGATCTGTCCAACACTGAAGTCCAATTTTTATTGTTTTTAATGAATTTACTCGAATCATTATTTTTTCTGTAGGCTACGTTCAAATCTGTGCCTTCGATGCTATTGTATAGCATAACACGTGTCACGGTTTTGTAAACTGTCAAGTGGAAATCTCACATCGAAATATGTTTCTTGAATACAACATTGTCATCGATGGATGAAGTTTTTCTACTCGTTTCGTAAAAAAATTGAGATCATGAAGTGATCATTTCGATTGGTTCAGTTCTTTTGTTCTCCTGGTTCTACGTCCCCCATTGTTTAATTTTCAATCTACTCCGCTTTTACGAATCTGTGGTCCAGTATTTTGTGATCATGTTGGTATTTGATGAACCAAAATCCAGTGGAGATGATATTTTCATCAGAGGTTCACTTGATATTGCTTATTATGGAATGTCAGAGGTTTGGACTTTTATTGTCTGAAATTGAAAACCTCGTCTACTAATCCATCTGTTAGGAAAAACTTCATTCAGATATGCACGAACGTCATCTGCAAAATATGGTGAAGCACCATCTTGCTGATACCAGATACTTCTATCTATTTGATTCGGATTATCATTACATGGAAAAGTATTTTCAGCGTTGGAACTAAAAAATTAGTCAAAAACTCCAAGTAACGTTCACCGGTTAATGTTTCGTTGAGAAAATATGGTCCAATTATGCGATTATTTATGATCCCTGCCCAAATATTTACTTTTTTGGGATATTAAGTATGGGTCTCCATCATCCAATATCGACAGTTCCATTTGAAAAAAGTTGACTCGTTGGGAAATAATATATTTTTCTTACACGAAGGATCTCGCAGACATCTGGCTTCCATTATTTCGCAAAACTCAGTTCTGCGATCTGGATCGTCTTCGTTGAGTTCATGTACCAATTGTATTTTATAAGGGTGATACTTTTCTCACTTTTAAAAACACGCAATATCGAACTTTGACTTATGTCGTAATCGGCGGCAAGTTGTCGGGTAGGTTTATGTGGATTCTCCACGATGTCTACCAAAATATCCAATTTCTTTCCATGGTCAATCAATACACTCCTGCCTGGTTTTGAAATATCTTTGACAGTCCCAAATTCATGAAATTTCGTTTCTATTCTACTAACGGTAGATTGAGAAATGTGATGATCAGGGTATTTATTATTGAACATTTCACTTACATTCTTCTGGGTTCTAGTTTTGTCCCCACATCCTAGTAGTATTAACACTTCTACTCTTTGACGTTCAGTCAAATGAGACATTGCTAGAACTTTCAGCCTATTGTCTGAAAGTAATACTGAATAAGAAACACAAACAACAACTGCAAAACTGTTTCTCTTCAGCAAGTTCACAGAAAACATACAATTTTTCACTCAACTGTCACGGCTGACAAACAAAGGTTGGTGAAAACAAAAAAAAAATTGAAGGTGCATGGCAGCGGACGGATTCAATGGAATACCTACGTGATACCTTTCAAAACTTTGAAATTTTAGTTTCATTATGAGGCATGCACGAAATTGAAAAATAAAGATATTGCTGTACAGAAAATTGAATACCCTTCAAAATGAGGTATCACTTACCTCCTTTTGCATTTAAAAGAATTGGGGTGGCGGCTGTCACTTTGAAGGGGTGAAGGAGGGGGGATTTTTTTATATTTCATAGTGTCTTTTCGAATACATAATTAGACAGGGTTTTTCTTGAAAATGGCTAATAACGTAGAAAATGAATGCATCCGTTACATACGGTGCTCACTGTATAAATAAACTTTATCCACTCTCACCGTATGATAAGGCGGGTTTTTCACTTATTTTCCAGACACGGTCCTCATTTTGATCATGTGCCACCTGGTTTGAATCCGCCATTGCTCACCCAACAAAAGATGACAGCCTCACGAACGATATCGAACATTTGCTAATATGTACGTTATGGGGTCTTATGTACTGGGAATATTCAACTGTCAAACATATTTTGATATTGGTAGAGTGCTGGGAGATGTATACGTCGGCTTATAATGCGAAAGGCATAATGGAAGCAAAAAGTTCGCTTCGGTTGCTTGAGTATTGACGAGTGACAAATCACTCTTCTTCTGATCCAGAGGGAAGACCTAGGTAATATCTGTCAGTGTGTCCTCATTGGGATTCATTATGTTTTGGAGAAAAGATACAGGTGAGTCTTCACGAGTTTCCATTAGTGAATTATCATGATAATGGTATTTTCAACATGAATTTTGTATTATGACAAACAATAGTTGATATTTTTTGAATAATACTGGAGTTTTATAGAGTTGAGATTAATTTGATGATGTTAATATATGTTTGGTCATCAACAAATCAATATATTGTTACGTACTGCTAGTTCCTTCTTCAGTATAACATTTTCTTGAAATATATACAGGATCTTCATTATGTACTTGTGATTCACTGTTTGGAATCTTTGGTGTAGTAATTAATATTACCGGAGTTTTCTTCCAACACCAATACGTTATTTTCAATACCTCGACACATGTTTCAATCAACAAGTGATCATTTTCAAGAGGAAGATTGAATTGAATAATCTTGGTTAAAACTAAGTCAAAATAAACAACTTTTTCCTATAAAATGTTTGATGAAAATAACTAAAATTGCAAAACAAAATAATGACAAAAAACAATCATGTTTTGAAAAACTTCAAGAATTTGTATCTTGAAAACGAATGATTTTTCAATCAACATTTTATAAGAAAAAGTTGTTTATTTTGACGAGATCTACCACATATTCAGTCTTCGTAATGTTCTCAGTAACTTTACTTAGCGCCCTAGGAGATAAATAATATAATAATAATATTTATTTGGAGTTTCTTATTACATAAAAACACAATAATTATTCAATCTATAAAAGTGGTAAAAAAATGCAAATGAGGCTAGAAACAACATGTACCGGAAGGGAACTGTTGATCTCAGTTCTAGCCTGGGAAAGAGAAAAAAACTAAATCAGAGAAAAAACAAAAAAAAGATAATAAAAAAGAGGAGAGAGGAAAGAGGGAGATAACACATGTTGAATATTTATACTAAAAATTTTTCAGAAGTATGAAATATATGAAATCAATGAGTTTCTGATTGAGCAGCGATGATATATTTTTTGTAACAGCACTTAAATAAGAAAATTTTACTAACTTTATATTTTTATGAAATATTAATATACAAACCATACATGTTATAACTGAAGGATCATCGATCTTATTTTGTTATACAAATATGATGGACATTTGATAATTAATATTGTATGCATCGATATAGAAAATTGTAAATATCTCGAAAACGATGACCTCCAGCGTTGTTGGGAAAATGTACCTTTTTCACTTGGAAAAGCTGTGGGAACTAGGTTTTTCAATGAAAAGTACCCAAAGTTCACTGTCAAGAAAGTTAAGGCAATCCGAAATAAATAGTGACAGCGTACGCCGCGCCCTCTAGATGTTACATATGAATCAATAAGAAATTATGTTTTTCTAAGTCAAAAAAACCCTGGTATCAAATTTCGTGCACATATACTCATTTTTTGCAGAAGTTATTTTCGAAAAATTAACAAAAAATTCATTGGAAACGAAGCATTTCCGGAAACAAGTTTATATAGACTTTTTTTTTTAAAATTGTCTCAGAAATACGTCACTTGAATATTTTAAAGTACTTATGTTACACCCTGTATTTGAGAAAATTTGTTTCACGTTTGTATCTGGAATGAAATTCCGTGCATCTCTGTGAATAGTTATCAGAAATACTTGATTACTTTCTTTCCTTCTTCGAAAGTTTTCAACTTTCTGTGTAATGATGGGGATTTGGAGAGCCAAAAGAGTCTAATATCAAAAATTCAAAAAAGTTATGAGATCAATGATTATGAAGTAGGAAAAAAATTAGAAACGGCATAATAGAAGGATGAGAAATGCAGGCAGTCATTATAACGCGGACTTTTTCCGGATAAAAAAAGGTAGTGGTGGAGGATACCCGTCTAGATCTGCTCTGAAACTATTGGAAAACTCTAAGCAAGAAGTTTATTATTCTGGAGCAGTTATGAAAGATCGCTGGGTTCAATAATATAATACTTTGGTAATAGCAGTATCCACATTACTTCTAATTCCACTTCGATAACTTCAATGTCCTTGAAAAGTGGATTTAAATCTCGAAATGAATGAGAAAATTTGTCCTGTTTGCTTTATAATGATAATATCCACCATGAAAAATGAGAATTGAACACTTTCATTTGTAACTAACGTTACTGCAGTTTCGTCCTATAAGGACAGTTTCAAACTTATACATTGAACTAAAAATGATTGATTACATTAGCCCTTATGTAACACCAGTGTAGGTAATAACAGTGGTACTCAACTCAATTGAGTACTTGAATTTTGTTTACCTGTGACAATGTGGATACGCTAATTTGAAATCCAGTGAGTAATTGTTCAATATCGAATTGTAGGCTGCTAATTTATGACTGTCTGGATGGAAAAATTACTTGGGATGTTAGAATTTTATATATATGTCTATATTTTTTATTAAAGAGGCCAGACCAACTCGACTGTGTACAAAAAATGCCATTCTTTCATGTTTCATATCATGAAGATGGAGATTCAAAAAATATAGTGTGGAGAGTTCAAGAGAATTCACAAGGATTCATTAGTGTTTTGAAAAATCAGAAAACAGTTTTAATAAACTCAAATTATGCAAAGAAACCAGTTCCTCAATACATTATCAAACAAAGAGTGAATACGTCAAAGTATGGAACGCCTTTTTACTTTTTATTGTCACAAATATTCATTCCTCAATTTATTCAACTAAAAATATATTTGTTTGAATTTAATTGATTCATGCATTTTTTCGACACATTAAAAACGATTGTTCGCAAAATTTGTTCTATTTTTAATGACACTTGATCTAAAATGTTACATGGATTAATTTGTTTGATGAAAAGTTGCGAACATTTATAATATATATTCATTGTTTGAAATTTTTAGAAGTAAATGTTTGTCATATATACTTTTTTTGTAACTATCGAATAATTTACTACAATTTCTGTGAAACACGAATAACATTGTGAATTGATAATTATAGTTACATGAATTGAAACGATTGTTGATGATTTTAATTCGGCGCTAGCGTCGAGCGGATTCTTGCAAAAGCTGAATTTTTTAATCTGGCAACATGATAGTCTAGTGATAGTAACACAATATCCCGTCCAACCGCAGCGTCGAATAAAAATTATCAACAATCAATTTAATTCCTGTATCACCTAAAAGCAACAGTCAGAACAATTTATTTTTACAAAATACCAATTATTAATATTTCTTTGAAATGAGCTGAATTATTCCGTTTGTTGAATTTCGGATATACATGAATTAAATTGATTGTTGATCATTTTTATTCGGCGCCACGATTGAACGGCGTTTTGTCGTACTATAAATGAACTAGCATGTTGCCATATGTAACACTTGAAGTTTTCGATAAATCCGCTCGATACCAGTGCCGAATTAAAATTATCAACAATCGTTTTGAATTTATTTTTCAAAAACAAGAAACTTTTTAAATCATCAAAAAATTCAATTCTTTGTCAGAAATTAGCTTTTTAAAAAGATTGATGCAAGCCTTAATACTTCCAGATAGCTCAAACAATTCTGTATATTTGAAGTGTATGAATCTAGTGACAATACTAGCCAAGTTTTCTCGATAAAACTCCCACCAAAGTTCAAAAAAAAGTGTTTACCTTCCAGGGAAAATATACGCACGTCTACCCTATTCGACAGACTGAAAGAAACAATAGGATGTGGAACAAAGCACTAGATGGATGGTGTAAACGCGCATTAACCGCACTGAAATTGCTTGTTCATGGTTTGTTTAATAATATCTCATTTCGGAATCATAGGAAACACGAAGCATCAATCCGCTTGAAGTGGTTGATTTCCATATGTAGATATGTGTTCACATAGCGAGAATTCAATAATGTAAATTAATGGCAACTTTGTAACGAGATCAGTTAGTTCGGTTTGCCGGAGCAGCACACTGCACAAACCAAGTGTTTGGTCAGATTCAATGACGTGCGTTTGGTGGGATCAGGGTTCTGTTTTGAAACTGGATATTTCAGCAATTTCTCGTGAACGTGGTTGACGTTGTCGACACAGATCAGGATGCACTCGACTTTGATTGATGTAGAATAACACAGTCAATGAAATTGTGAAAGCAGAGGAAGAAGAATGTCGTTGCTCTGGGCCAACGATTATGGACATACAGGATTGCTTACTTACATATATCGCACGTCAAATAAGCGCCGAGTAGATGTGACGTAACACTGGTGACACTTTTAGTAGCTGCCATGAGACTGTGTGTTATTTTAACATTTTTTGAGGATTATTTCCGGACAGTATTATATTCTTTTTGTTTATTTTGATTGAATTTTTATTTAACTATACCAATTAGGTTTCTGAAACATTGAGTTTGTTATTGTGAAAGTCGTATTTTTTGTACTTTTAGACATTTTTCAAACTGGTGTAACGAGTAGACGCCATATAAGACTCTGTTATTTTCTTCCGTTTTGTGGTTTGTTTTTTGCCATTGTGGAACTTTTTTTTTGTTTTTTGAACATTGTTAAATTAAAAAAAAAAGTAAAAATTGGAAATTTTCACATTTTTGTAAGTGATAGCAATAATTGTTTAACCATTAAATAACCTTGTGATTTTTAGATATAGGAACATGTATATCATATTGAAGCATTTTTCACCATCTTTTAATTTATTGAGTAATATACATAGGGTTTCATTTGAAAACATGAACTTTCGACTACTTTTATGCACAATGGAAATAATAGTAATTTTAGCACGCCCTGTATGATATGGATTCCATTTCTTGGTGTTATTTGAATATTTCGAGTTTGTCCAAACTATCATCAAAATATCAATTTTTCATGAATTGAGAGTACTGATGTACTTAATTTCAATTAAGGCTGTGTTTTGGACCATATTCAGCACACTTTATTTTTTATCTCGAAAACAGATAGAGATAGGTATAGGACATTATCAACAAAAAAGAATTAAAAATAATAGAGTGATTCCAAAAATTTATTAATATATGGTGTATTCCATTTAAAAAAATATAACTGCTAAGACTTTTTGATAGAAGTGGCAACGCCGCAGTGCTGGAAATATTTTATATCGATAGAACAGGTGAGGAAATGTGAGAGGTGAAATTTTCAGAAAAATCATGCTATGCGTTTTCCAGAAACGTCTAACCTACCATCGACCGTGAGTGACTGATTGTCTTTTAAAATGTGAGTCTTCTTTGTTGAATACTGTATACTATCCTTCACATAAATCACAACACCCCCGGTTTGCTGATTTGTAGAATCACATCGAATGTGACTATAACCATCCAGTTTGATCTCTGAATCTTCAATTTCACTAGTTATCCTAGCCTCACAAAGTAACTAGAATTATTTTTGGGGAGTAATATAAAATGCTTATTTGAATTTGGTCAATTTTATGCAGCAAACTTTGGGCGTTCATGTATATGATATCAGTAAAGAGGTGGATATAAGGGTCCTTTATCGGTTTTTTTGTTGTGAAGTAATATTTTTGTTTACTATGGCTGGTTTATTGTTGATAAATTTTATTGTTTTTGAATTATCACCATTTCTAATGAACTCTTCAAGTTTAGCTTTAATACGTTAAAAATATTCTTGTTGAGCTTTGGTTTGGTCTTATTTTTTTATTTTGGTTTTATTCCCGGGATTTTTGTTGATTTATTTTTTGAAACAAGTTTAGCATCTTCTGGAGAGCTCAGAATAACTTTAAGTGGCCTAATTTTTGCTGTATTGAATTTTCCAAGCCTGAATAGTTTAATATTGTTTTTGTTAACATTATAATCCTCTAAAATGAATTCAACTGCCTGCTTTTCTTCTGAGTTACGTTCATTTCGCGTATTTTTCTGGGATTCATTAATATTTTAAATTATTAAATCATAGAGAAAGGTTTGAGACTCGTCTCTCTACTTTCGATACTCTCATGGAAAGTGTTATATTGACTTCGACTGCTTGGTTTTACCCTGTGCAATATGTCAGTAGAACATGAGACAGCGAGGCAACTGTCATAGATCACAGAACAAACCAGAACAGAAAGGTTTTGGCCTTCTACAAAAAAGTAATATTATACATCCCCACATTTTTTATATAAAGATGGAAAAGTAGAAAGCCAAAACCTGTCTTACACAAAAATTAACCTCTCCTGGAAATATACCTCGTTCAATTTAGAACCAGAACAATCATATGATCTCAGTAGAAGGAACCACCAAAAAATTAACGAATTTCAACCAATTCGTCGCATTCTTTAAACTTTAGTCATTTGCCGATAATGGTGGAAACATCACAAATTTGAAAAGACACGTTAGCTGAAAGTTTCTCTATGTCGCCGAAAGATTTATATACGATTCACTTAAAGAAAAAATTAAAATTGCCAACACCCTTGAAGAATTATCTGATGAAGACAATCAATGTGAAACGAAAACTTCTTGTTCCGAATTCAACAAAAGGCATTTCAAACAAATTGAATTCCTACAATATTATCAGTTGCTCGTATTTTCAAGTAAATATTCTGTTTCTATCTTCTGTTTGAATTTCAATATTGATTAAAAATGAGGAATTAAATGTTTGAAATTTTGTTCTACAAAGAACTGTGATAAATCTCAGAATTCTGTCCAGTCAGTAAAATAAAACAGTAATTTCCGGACCTGTTACATAAACTACTATTTAATATGGATGCTAGTGGAAAAGTGCCCGTACTATTTCTAGCTAAAACCTCCATGAATCAAAACATAATTTTTCGTAACGGAATCAGCTTTTTAATTACTTCAGTGATCAACTCTATGTCCACAACACAGTGTATTTTTTCAGCAGATGTCTGTTAAACGTGACAGTGAATGTTAATAAATGTTTGGATACCCACAATCACATGCTGGAAGCAGGTATTTAATTCCAGTTATTTCATGCATTTGCACAAATTTTCTGCTGTACGATTCTGTGAAAATGCGGTCAAACAAATACATATTGAAGCGAATGGGAATGCTGAAATTTTCGCAAACATGTCATGAGGATTCCATTCGAATGTATGTGGACGATTGACGAGTTTCGAACTCGTCTCCCGTTATACGGTTATTTCAAACTAAATTAGACTAATTATTAGATGAGTGAAGTGAAATACTGCACTATTGATTTGATTAGATGAATAAGGTAACTATTTTATTCCTTTCATTGCGTTCAAATATGTACAAAATTCGGTTAACCATTCACCAGATCTTTGACAACGGTTTTGGTAACTCTTTTGATCAGGTAAAAGATTTAGATGGCTCTATTTGAAAGTTTTTGTATTCAGAAGGACCACGGAGTGGGCGACATCTAGGATCAATAAATCAAAAGTCAAATTCGAGGAAACCAATGGTTATTGATGCGGGCGACATCTAGGCTCAATAAATCAAAAGTCAAACTCAGGAACTGTAACAAACATAGTGACAGATATGAAGGTATATTACTGGAGTTTTTTTCCCAACACCGAATCGTTTATTTGAAAGCCGACAAAAGTAACAAAGTAGTAATTGTGGATGAATTGGACTACTACGAAAGGGTCAATACTCTCATTACTAACGGACCGTATGCGAAATTGTCCAGGAACCCGTTACCAAAGATGATTGCCGAAGTAAAAGACGTCCTCAAGAAATGCGGCAACATACTTACTCCTCAACAGAAACGGAAGTTACAAGTTTCCAACCCAACGGTATCGAAACTATATTGCCTCCCAAAAATCTACAAACCAGAAAAATCAATGCGCCCCATCGTGTCAGCTATTGGAGCTCCTACCTACCAAATAGCAAAGTGGCTCACTAAGGAATTTGAAACCTTGTCTATTGCCGAACTAAAGAAACTCTTTAGAGTTCATACAACACACAGAAAACGTGGTTCTGCAAGAAGGTGAGATTTTGGTTTCTTTTGATGTTAGTTCATCATTTTCTAGCTTCCCAGTTCCACAGACCTTGCAATACCTCAGGGAATTACTAGAGAAAAATAATTTGAATAATAACGAAATCGATGAATTCGTTTCTCTTACTAATTTGTGTATGAAACAAAATCGATTCCAGGTAGAAGGTTGCTTTTATGAACATCAGCAAGGAACGGCCGTGGGAAACCCCTTGTCGCCCTACCTGGCAGACCTGTTCATGAGCAGATTCGAAATGGAAACCAAAGAAAGTCGAAGTATTTTCCTAGGATTTGGCTAAGGTATGTGGATGATATTTTCGCGATATTCGATACCATGAAATCGAATATTGAGAACCTTGTTTCCATTTTAAATAATAGATGTCCATCAGTAAAATTCACGTATGAGTTAGAAAATAAGGGAAAACTACTTGACGTTTTGGTAAAGAGGAGCCAATATGGAGGGTTAGAATACGATATATTTAGAAAAGAAACAAGCACGTACAGGTATATTCCTGACAGTTCACATCACTGTGGACAGCACATGACAGTTCACATCACTGTGGACAGCACAAACGTGCTGGGTTGAATTTTTTAGTGCATCGTCTTTTGACTTTCCCTCTAACACATGATAGGTTCACAAAAGAAAGACGTACAATACAGGAAATAGCAGCCACTAACGGTTTCTCGAGGGATATTGTAGATGACATAATAAGGAAGAAGAAGTTTAAGTTAAGAATGAACGAAATCTCGACTTTCAGAAAGGACAAAAACCAAGATAAATACATTTCAGTTCCATACCACAAATATACGAGGAACTTTGGAAAGATTTCCAAGGAACTAGGTATGAAGGTGGTTTCTAAAACAAGTTATACACTACAGAGCCTCTTGGGAAGTCCATAAGACAAATTCGAGAATTCGGAAAACTCAGGAATTTACGAAATTGAATGTGAGGACTGCGATGCAAAATATTATGGACAGACAAAAAGATCTATTAAAGTAAGATATAGAACACATAGCACAATTAAAATATGGAAGACCTGAAAAATCAGCAGTCGCTCATCATATTTTGCAACAAAACCATTCCATAGACTTCAGTTCATTAAGATTAGTTAGACAAATTAACAACAACAGGCAACTAGATGCCTATGAGAGTATAGAAATAAGTAAACACAATAATATTATGAATAACAATGACTGACGTATACCAAAGAGCATACTATATGGCTTGTTAAAATAATGTTAGGTTTACTGATTACTGCATAAGGACACATTGCAAAAATAAATTCAGATAGGCAATATTGTGAAATTAATTTTATGTAGCTGAAAATTGTTTTATATACAGCTATAAAAGTTAAACATATATTGTAAAATGATTGATAAGGAAAAATTGTGAAATTAATTTAGGTTGGTATACCTGTATGGGTGGTACACCTGGATGGTTTACCTGTATGGAATATCTATATAGCATAAATAGGGTTAGCTCGGCGTTAGCTTTTAGTTTTAATCTTGCGCTTTGAAGATGATCACTTGGTGATTGAAACACGTGTCGATATGTTGAAAATATTGATTTGGTGTTGGGAAGAAACTCCAGTAATTTTCATTACTACACCTAAGGTTCCGAACAGTGCATCATAAGATATGAAAGTGATTTGAGTTCTTGATGAAACCAGATGGTACTATCCTAGGCTATTTAGAGACGCCATAGAAATACATAAATGTAAAAAAAACATAAACATAAAAAAGCCTTGGGCTGATCAGGTACAAGAGGTTTCATTATAAGTACAAATGCACCAGGACCATTTTGAATTTAGACATCTCAGCAAGGTATTGAAGATCACTTTGACCGTTCACACATCGCCTTTGATAATGTCCGCCGCAGTAATAGACGAAACGGCAAGTACAGAAACCTATAGACCACGACACATGTGTTATCAATGAATTCATGTACTATGAGAAAAGTTCTTACATTATATTAAAAGTGGGAAGTTATTGTTACTGTAACTGAAAAAAATATTTCTAAATTTTTACAGAAATTTGACATTATTTTATGTTTTTTATCGAAAATTGTTCGATGAAACGTCTAACAGAATAATTTCGCCGGATACACTTGTTCAATATCTCTCTCATAGTTTGTCGTTTAGGGTCTTTGTTAATCATTCAAAGTCACCACTTTTATGGTACTCGGCAAACTCGATGTGAATTTGAAATATTTTGACAACTCCCTAATTAGTGCACCACATTCAACCCTCTCAATGTATTAGAAAATTTCATGCTGAATCAACATGGTGAGTTTAAATCTACTCTTTTGTTTGCTAACGAGATAACACCACTAAAATTGGGTTATCTACAGATTTTGCGAACAATTAACGTTTTTTTATGGTCAACGCCTGTGTTGGATAGTTTTGAATATGTGCATTGTGAAACAATTTAGTAGTTGATTACATCGTTGTTTTGTTACGGTCTTCGTTAATAAGTTTTGGGAAAAATTACTTGTAATTGCAGTAGCTTGGAAACATTTATCGCAAATTATGCAATTCAACGAAAACTCCTGATTTGCTCGGGTGGTGTCGAGTTTCTTCCGTCATGAACGGAGAGCTGGATACCATGTTTTGCCAATCGTTGTGATTTTTTCTTTTCATTTGAAATTGTTTCGACGTAAATAAATCTCTATGATGAAAGGGTAATGAAAATGTGTATGAAAACTATAGGGGCATTAGTTTGCTTTCTAGTGTATCAAAAGTATTTGAGTTGAATATCAAAAATCAATTAATTTACTTCCTTCCTATAATAACATTCTTTCATCTAACTAACATGGATTCACAAGGAATAAGTATGGAACGCCGTTTTACTTTTTATTGTCACAAATATTCATTCCTCAATTTATTCAACTAACAATTTATTTGTTTGAATTTAATTGACTCATGCATTTGTTCGACACATTAAAAACGATTGTTCGCAAAATTTGTTCTATTTTAAATGACACTTGATTTGAAATGTTACATGAATAAAATTGTTATTTGAATAAAAAAGAGTAATGNTCGAACAAATGCATGAATCAATTAAATTCAAACAAATACATTGTTAGTTGAATAAATTGAGGAATGAATATTTGTGACGATAAAAAGTAAAACGGCGTTCCATAAATAAGAGTACAAAAACAGCTCTATTTGATTTGAGTGAACACAGTATAAATGCTCTTGATTGCAAATTACATATTTGTCGTTTATTTATAGATTTTTCAAGAGCTTTCGACACCGTGAACTATGAACTACTGCTACAGAAATGTCTTTATGACGCTTGAGTAAATCTCCATTTTGCATCGTGGGATCCCCTACTATTGGGTTACTTGTCGATAGTACTCTCACTTGGACCTGCCATATTGACCAATTGAGTAAACAATTATCTAGAACTCTTTTTTCATTGCGTTAGTTGAGAAATATAACTACTTTCGATACACTGAAAATAAAATATTTCTCCCCCTTCAATTCTCACATTAGCTAGGGTGTTATACTCTGGGGCAACTCAACTGGAACTGTGAAAATTTTTGAATTGCAGAAAAAAACTCTCAGAATAATTAGTAATTCTGGTTATAGGGATCATTGTCTACCTCTGTTTTTGAAATTGAGAATAATGCCGTTACCGATATTATTTTTGCCCAACGTTCTCATAGAAATTCATGAAAAATCAACTTCATTAATCGAGCAATCAGACCTTCATGACTATGATACCAGACATTGTAACAAATTTCAGAAACACCGCTATCATTTGAGTAAATCACAAAAGAACACACTGAATTTTGATCTCTACAACTATCTTCCCGGTAGTTTCAAAATTCTTAGTATGTCCAAATTCGATGAAACATTTTAAATATTTATAATGTCAACATACATACACAATTTTGTTCTTATATTTTTGTATTTGTGTTTCTCGTTTGTTTTTATAATATTTTGATTGTCAACAAATAACTTTCATGCTATTTTTTGACTTGCTACAAATATTTTATTATGTAACGTGGTGAAACAAATATCTTATCTTATTTTATCTTATCTTGTCTTATCTTATCTTATCTTTTCTTTTCTTATCTTACCTTACCTTACCTTACCTCACCTTACCTTACCTTACCTTACCTTACCTTACCTTACCTTACCTTACCTTACCTTACCTTACCTTACCTTATCTTATTTTTGATATATACCAATATCTTTTCAAATTCCGATAAAATATTCAATCGAACAAATTCACCATCTACATTCCGTTTGTTCATCGAAATGTCTATTCGTTAATTTTTTTCCCCATCAAAAGCTTTTCAAATTTAAAAAACACCTTATTTATACCGAATATAATATCGTCACTGAATTCTACCCATTATAATTGGTCAAGTTTATACACAAACTCATCAGAATACGGTGAAACAAATTTGTTTATTCGAAATGTTTTTCTCAAAGCATGTACACATCCATCAATGAATATTTCGTTGATGTTTTTCATGCAAATTCCTTCGAAACGAAAACTTATTTTGTATATCAAAGAGCGAGTATTATGTAAATCTGAACGTGAAAGATGTTCATTAAATTCAGTGACTTTGTAAATCGCTAAAGAGATAAATATTAGAAGAGGAGATGGGACTTTTCTAAATTTTCTTTTCCTCAATAAACTCCAGTTTGTTTTTCCTCATGCTAAAGTAATTCACTTTAAATTGGCCGATAACGATGTTGAACCAACAAGTTGATAAGATGTTGTTTCAACGGTTGTTTCAAAAGTGTTTTTTTAATGTTTTTGTTGCTCTATATCACAATAAATATCTCTTCACTGTATTGTGGTATATCGAGTGGTCCAACGAAAAGTATGCACCTTGCTTTTCTCCTTTTTTTGTAACTTAACGCAAAAATGCTCCTACAGGTCAATTTTGCTTTTGAAGGGGACACATTTTAGATGTATTTTTCTACTTGTGCCTTCAACCCCCTAGCGAGGGTGAGTAACAACCCTAAAATTTTAAATGGAAAGTGGGGTCGAGTGATATATCATTTAAAAGGGCACAAAATTCTCTTTCCAATTATACCTAATTTGTTGTATTTACTTGAATAGTTATAAAAAAAGCAAGAACATTTACTCGATATTTTTGGTGTTAATGAAAATGCGGAAAAAACGGCATTTTTAACACTACTACATTCCTCAATTCCTCTCGTGCGTTTTTTGGTTCAAATAACAACAGCAGATAAGTGTACAAAAAGAATTTAGGCAAATGTTCATTGATTCAGTTCGGTTGCTTTTGAAATTATTTCAACTTTACTGTAAAAATGGTTTATTCCATTCCTGAACGAGTTGAAATTGTTAAACTTTATTATCAACATAATAGTTGTGCTAGACTTACTGCTCGCCTCTTTAATAACAGTCATCCCGGGAAAAATGTGAATGATTCGTACGTTGCCAAGTTAGTCCAAAAGTTTTTTGATACCGGATCTGTCTGTAATGTGAAACACCAGCCACGGAAACCGATCAGAAATGAAACAGTGGAAGTCACTGTTTTGGGACATGTTGAATTGGATCATACTCAAAGTACCCGTCAGCTTGCTGCAGGCTCAGATATCTCCCGTTCGTCCATAATACGGATATTAAAATCCTATAAATTTCATCCGTACAAAATTAAATAAGTACAGGAACTCAATGAAGATGATCCTGATAGAAGACTGCAATTTTGTGAACAACTGAGCCAGCTACTAATTGATGATCCGCACCTATCATTCAACACGTGTTTTTCCGATGAGAGTACATTTTTTTTTAATAGAGCTGTGAATAGGCATAATTGCCGTTACTGGGATGACAGTAACCCACACTCATTCCGAGAGGTCCATACCCAGTACCCTCAAAAAATCAATGTCTGGTGTGGCATATTAGGTAGTTATATCGTAGGGCCACTTTTTATTCCTGGGAATTCAACTGGTGAGGTCTACCTGAACATGCTTGAAGATACAATTGATCCTCTCATAACAGAAATAATGGAAAATGACCAAAATCATAATGATGATCGGCTTCATTTCCAGCAAGATGGAGCACCACCTCACTATGTTGCTCCGGTAAGAGAGTTTTTAGATGACCGGTTTCCTGGACGGCGGATTGGAAGGAGAGGCCCCATTTATCTAGGTGACCTGGCAGGGGGTTGAAGGCACAGGTAGAAAAATACATCTTAAATGTGTCCTCCTCAAAAGCAAAATTGACCTGTCCGAGCATTTTTGCGTTAAGTTACAAAAAAAGGAGAAAAGCAAGGTGCATACTTTACGTTGGACCACTCTGTATACTGATCGATAGATAATTTTGTACTGTATATATTGATGCTGTTCATATTTTCCAAATACCAAATTTTTGTCTCTTTTCAGCTCATTACTATATTATGGTGTTGAGTGATTTTGTCTAGGAATTCGCAGTGTTCGACGTTGATTTGCGAAATTTTGGTCCAGAGATTTCAGGCTCGGAGATGAGGCTCGAAGTGGTCGACTTACAGTAATTTAGGACGAGGATTTGAGGGTCCTCGTGGAGACTGGCCCATCACAAACGATTCGTGGGATGACGGAAGAAAGGCTAATGAAACCCATACTGAAAAGGTTAATGTGGCAGAACCTGAAATGTGCATGAGCTAGCTGCTATTTTTATTACTGTTGATATAGCAGAGCAATATCAGAAACTTGAAATACATTTCATTTACTTTGAATGGTTTTTGAAGTTTGAATCAGGAATTCCCAACACCAAGTTAACATCTTCGAGTACTTGCTATTGAAATTGATTATGTAGGATGATAACTATGTCACAGCTATTTTCAAGGTTTGTTAGCTTTGTTCTGCAGGTATTCATGCCTGTCGTATCATCAGAAAAATTGAAGGATAACGATGACACTGCGTCTGTTGCCTCTTCAATCAATCGATCAATCAATCAATCAATTTATTCAATTTACATACCTATTCTTGTCTATAATGCATGTTAGCATATCTTCAATAATAATTACAGTAGATTAAAAAAATAAAAAAAATAAATAAATAACGAAAAATAAGTGGTAGTATTCAGTTCTTGGGAAACGCCTAGGCAAAGCTTGTGTTGCGTATTTTCCCAGATCTGAACACAACCATGAATGTGAGAAAAAAAAAGTCATTCCTCTCAGTAAGAAATAAAAATTTATAATAAGAAAAATAATAGGAAGCAATGATCAACCTGAAGAAGAAGTATTGAACCAGACAATGAAGCAAAGAGAAGGCAGATGTGAGATAAATAAAAAAAAATTCAGACATGATTCAGTGAGTTCGAATATTTCTTTTAACCCAGATATGCCCACTGTCCTTCTATAAGGACACCAAATATTGGAATCTACATTTTATATTTTTCATGAGTTATTTAAACACAGATGGCGGGTTGACACATACTCTCGAAGCAAGTGTTCAAAAACTCTGACAAACAATATTCAAAATATTCAGTGTTTTTTAAAATGGATGATATAATCGACCTTCGCCCAGTTGGGTAAGTTTCCATTTAATATTGTAGAAACTATTGGTGAGTTCAGGTGTGATGTAATATATTTCTCCTTTAACATTGATACACTGATCTAAAGTTTATATATGGGTAGTTATTTTTTACTATTTTGTGTCCTTTTAAAAGTACAGTGGACACTTACACAAACTTTTTTAGGGGGCTGACTTTACACGAGTTACTGTCTGAGCTTGAAGATCTGCCAAATGAAGTTAAAACACCCACTTCTGCGATTGACGTCGTTTTAATACCTCCGAACAATGCTTGTGATGATCACACAGATGAAGATTCAGGAGATGAGGACTTTGTGTCTATAAACAACCTTCCTGCTTCTCAACTAAATGTCCAAGCTGAATTTTTTCATAATGATGAATCTTCAGAAAGTGATCCGGAAGATCATATACCTCTAACTACTAAGAGAAAAGTGGCTAGAATCTGAGAAGCAGGCAAACAGCAAGAAGCAAAAAAAATAGAATTGTATCAAATCTGATATAGAAAACAACACATTGGATTGGTTACCGAAACAAACTGCAAGTCATTCACTATCTCCGCCTGAAATATTCTTCCTTTTTTTCGATGAAGAAGTAATGAACTTGATTACCCATTCCACCAACAGATATATTCCGCAGAAAAACAAGAAAGCAGACATTTCAATATGTGAAATGAAAAGTTTTATCGGTATATTGAATATAAGTGGTTACAATTGCATGAGTAGACGCCGCATGTACTGGGAACAATCTGGTGATGTGCACAATGATTTGATTGTGAATGCCATGTCAAGAAATCGATTTGAATTTATATTATCCAATATCCATGTATGTGACAATCAAAATTTAGATAATGCAGATCGCTTCACAAAAGTGAGACCATTGATATCAGCTCTGAATAAAAGATTTCAGGATTATGCACCACATTCTGAAAATCATAGTGTTGATGAAGCGATGGTACCCTACTATTGTAGAAACCCTTGTAAACAATTCATTAGAAATAAACCGATAAGATATGGATATAAATTCTGGATAGGGTGCACCAGTGGTGGATATATTATTTGGATGAATCCATATCAGGGTGCTAACAGTGAAGTAAAAGAAACATACAAATAGCTTGGGCTGGGCCCATCTGTGGTTTTGGAATACGTTGATGTCTTACTGAAAATAGGACATTATCATTATCATATATTCATTGACAATTTCTTCACAACAGTACCTCTGCTCGAAGAATTGTCAAGAAAAGGCATAAGAGCAACTGGAACGATTCGAGAGAACAGAACATCGAAATGTCCATTGGAAGACGCCAAAAGAATAACAGGGGTTCTTATGATTATAGGTCAACCAAGGAAAAAACAGTTGTTATTGTTCGTTGGAATGACAATAATGTTATGTGTATTGCTTCTAATTGTGAAACAGTATTTCCACTACAGAAAGTCAAGAGGTTTTTAAAAAAGGAAAAAACACATTTGTATGTTGATCAACCTCAATTGATGAACAGTTTCATGGGGGGAGTGGATCGATTATATCAGAATATGAGTCTTCACAGGATAAGTGTTAGAGGGAAAAATGGTATATTCCAATTTTTATGCATTGTATCGATATGTCGATCCAAAATTCTTGGCAACTGCACCGTCAGCAAGGGGGTACTATGGACGAAGACGAAGAGTTGCTCTTTTTCTATTGGAGACAAATAACAAAACGTCACTCAAAAGGAGCCGTTCTTCTTCGTTACCAAATACTGATTCCAGATTTGATCGTTTGGATCACTTAGTTATTTCCCAGGTTAAGCAGACACGGTGTCGTGTCTGTCATAAAAAAGTGTCGACAAAGTGTGGAAAACGTAATTTTCACTTCACATCAACTGTTTCAAGTTATACCATATAAATGATTGATATTTCATTAGAATTAGTTGTTCAATAAACATTATTTAGTTAACAGGTCCGTTTTATTATCCATTAGCCCACTGTCCTTCTAAAAGGATACCCGTTTTTGGAAAAAACTGATGATTAAAATTTTTTTCACCATTTTTGCACAATAATTTGTGAGCCATCAAAGAAGGTTTTTCGGCAAAAATCAAAGAATCTAGATTTCTGTTATTTGGGCATATCTCGGTTAAGAAATCAAAGTTGTGATCAATGAAGGATCTAATTGTTTCTTAGTTCAATGGGAACTTGATTGACAAGTTTCGGTCCAAAGTAAGTAACAAACCTTTGGGTATATACGTTTTTACAAAAAGGAACACTAATTGATCTCTCGGATTTGGCTCGGATGTCGTGTATGTGTGTAAGATATGTGAGTGGCGAGTTCAACGTCCATAGTACACAGTGATAGGTGTATAATTTTTTGATATTGTATAAACTAGCCTCCTTCTATGAGCTATCAGTTGGATGTCTTCTATCTTTCTTCAATACTATTTCAAGCAATGTGGTTTGTATCACTTGAAGATTATGTAAGTATGTTTTATTCAACCAACCCCAAACAATAATACAGTACCTTATTACTAATTCAGCTAATGCATGGTATGTCATTAGTAATAAATGTTTATTTAGTATGTTTCTGAGTTGGTAGAATTTAAGAACAAGTTTTCTAAGTCTTTTCACGAGAAAATCTACATATTTGTCCCAGCGTACATGTTGGTCAAGTATCACACCCAGATATTTTATTATATCCTATACGTGGACAAGAAGAAACTAAAGGAGTTTGGCAATTGGGAGGATGCATGAAAATGTTTCCCTCTAGTGGTTGGTCTCTTATTGTTGATGAAAAGGTAAAGAAATTTGTTTTATCGACGTTTAGACTCAGGAGACTGAAATGCAGCCACGAGAATATAATGTTCATTCCGTTTAGTGCACAAGCGCGTACAGAATGGATGTGCTCTGTATGTGGTGTACCTCTATGTTCATCTAAAACTAAAACTTGCTTCCAAGATTTTCATGCAAAGGTAGTATTCAGCGGAAACTTTATTTCATCGTATCTGATTGAAACCATTATTACAGGCATAGTGGTACATATAGTGTACCACCCCCCAGAAGTTCCTGAGCTCGTTGGTGACCAAAACCTATATTTTTCCAGATTTATATTTATTCAATGAGTGTAATAAAAGTTGCAAGTATGTCAATAACCAATATTCATTTTCGCGTGACGCATGGGTAAAATACTGGGTAATTTTCTTGTGGCTGAAATGGGACCAACACTAGTATTGCATTAACACCAAATAGAATTGGACCCATGACAGTACCCTGAGGAACACCCATGGCAACTGGTTATGTTGTCAAAATAAACTGTTGTTTATTTTGACCCTTTGGGCTCGGTCTTGTAAATAATCAGCTAGCAGTTCTAGAGGCTTACCCCTCACTCCCACATTTCCTAACCTCTGTAACAAAATATCATGCATGACATTGTCGAAGGCTTTGTACAAATCTAAGAACACCGCCTCTTGGGATGACCAGAAAAAATGCCAGTTACGAAAACTTACGGACTAGTGCAACAACATATCGTGAGTATCAATTCATCTTTCACTGCCTAAACCACTATGCATGCTGTTTTTGGCGAGTGCATTGGCATGGAATGTGGGGGTTGAGCAAACCGGCCATCGGATGCCTACTTCCACGTAGCCACGCTGGATAAGGGAATGACAGAATCACTTGTGGTTCTGTTATTCCCTAACTGAATGGCATTCAAACGATGGCTTGATCCTAAGGTGTGTGTATCCGTGCCAAGAGGATGAATGACACTGAGCCTATCAGCTGTCTCTACGGAACCTTCGAGATACCGGGCACCCTCTCGTCGTAGCATCGCCTTGTCACGGTAATGCGGGGCTCTGCCGTGATTGACCTTCTTTCCCTAGCTATTCGTAGAACTTTTATGGAAGAGTAAACTCAAAAATTCTTTCTGACGCTGAGTCTACAGAGGAGATGAATATCGAGCATACGACTCCATCTGACCTCCCTGTAAATTTAGATCAGGAGCGAGAGGTTCTCAAACACTCCAACTCCTGATCCGATAACTGAACCTGAAAAAAAGGTTTGGTGGTGGAGCTAGGAAACGACTGAGTCGTCTCCTCAAGAGTGGGTACCTTGTGAAACCGCCTTACACCAAATTCTTCAGCGGCGTACGCAGAATTTGTCTCAGGTGGAGGAACAAACTCCCCATGAGCAGGTTAGCAAATGTTTGCGCTCAAGTTATGACTCACCAAAACCAGCGGCAAAAAGCCCTGCACGGTTGAATCTAAGGCATCGTCAGGTGTAGCTGACGTGCAAAAATCCTTATATGGAAAGGTTGTCGCGGGTATCAAGGTGACACTCTTGCACCTTGACTATCCGACTATCCTATTTACGATGAAACCGCAGATTATATTCTTTGTGGGGACCGAATCAGGTTTTTAGAGTTCTGATCTGAAAGACTACTCACCATAAAAACCAGTCGGCTTTGTTAAGAAGCTGGGTTCAATTGGTCGAGTGTAAATAGGTGTGAATCACAATAAACCCTTGCGGGTTGCGATGGAGGGTCGAATAGACTCACTCACTTTGGACCTAACCTCACCTAACCTGTCGTGGAAGTGATCAAAAGGATAACTATACTCCTTACTCAACTCAAACTAAATTTTGGATGAGTTTTGGAAATTGAATTTTTGTCACAGAAACTTTAATTAATAATTGTAGCAAATAGTAACATACGTTGGTGAACAGTATGTTTCCAGTGTTTTCAGCGGGGCATGTAATTTACTTATGTATATTCCATATGCTATTTCACATGAATATTGCAGTAGATATTGATATTATCATAAGCCAACATATTCGTGAGGTATTTCTTTGCGTTCGTCACAGATATCAGTTCCGCCGTACATTTCAAAGAAAAAAGTTATGATTCTCATTCGTATGCAAATTTGATGAATTCTATTATTGACGTTACGATTGTACATTTATTTGAATACTAATGGTCTCAGTTATCAGATCAATTCGACATTCATATTCGAAGGCTTTCATTAGAGGGTGAATAATTCACGAAACACCGTATTTTTCTGACGACGATTAACGCAGAACTGTATTCGGGGGTCACCCTATAAATGAAATGGTATCTTGAAAATGTTTTTTTTTCTAATTCAAAATTCCAAAAGCGTGACTTTGATATGAATCTATCGTTTACTGAATGTTGCTAATTCCTACACTCGTAACCCAAAAACCTAGTGGTATTTCAAAAACATGTAGGTATATTGACAAGGCAAAAGCAGAAAAGTCCTTGAATCATGGTCAAACCAGTTTCATACAAGAAGGCTTGTTTTCTTTCGAGTGTACCATAAACATGAATAAAATAGAATGCAATCATTTTATTTCCTTGAGACAGTACATGCTACATAGAAAAAGTCAAAGGTTTTAATACAAAATGCATATACCAGTAACAAACGAATGGCAAACACCTCATGAAAACATAAAAACAATTATAAATACCAGGTAATTGAAAGCAAATCCTTTGGAGCCCCGACGTGTGGGGCATTTTGAGTTATTCTAAGTTTTGTTAAAGGTACAATAAAGTTATTTTCATGTCTGGTATTATACTCATGTTAAGAATCAATTTGGAGGAATATACCTTTTTTTGTACATATATATACACAATTTCAAAATATGAAGTGAGGATGAGGTTGATATTTCCAGGTCTTTGTATGCGTTTCTGCAGGAGTTTCGGGAGCTCAAACCCAACATTGAACGAATAATACGTTTTTGTGCTATAATAACACAAGCCGATGAAGTTGATGTTCCTCAAAAGCATCATATCGTAATATACCTTCTACCCGTGCATATTAGAGCTGCAACAACTGCTCAGGACTCAAAATTCCTTTTATATTCCCAAACTGAGATGGTTATCAATATTTGATCCCATAAACTTCGTTCTTGTGACATCAGTGGAGATCATCATAGGAGAAGATATATTTACAGGTTCTCTGGGGCTCATGAAATCTGAGGCATTTTGTTTTATTGATATTTAGAAAAAGGAAGTTCGCCAAGAGTTAAGTAGTCACTACGGATGAAGTTTCGTCACAGTTTTCCATGATGGAACTTTCTCGGTTGTTGGAAATGCTGGAACAGGGAGTTCATCAATGTCCTTGATGTAGATTATGAATAGCAAAGGTCTAAGTACTGACCCTTGTGGGACACCCAGATAACTCGTTTTCAGTTGGGGCATACTGCCATCTGAGAGGATTTCAATGGTACAAAAGTTGAATTGTGAAACTATCATTACTTCGTGAACGCGGAAATTTGACTACGTATATTGAGTTTGTGATTACAAACAAAACAACGAAGAAAATATAAATAACAACATCTTCTTTTGTGAGAACTGTTCTGTAATTGTTATGTTCTGTGCATTGATTCTGGGTTAATTCAAAAAATTACTATAGCAGTTCGAAATACAGAACCAAAATATACCTACTGGGTCTTGAACAGACGAGAATCTTGTTGAAACGCAGTCATAAACACTCATGCGGACCATGTCAGATGTCAGACAAATCAGATTGGTTAGCAGATCAGTTCAGAACGGTTTGCAGACTAGGCCATATACGCGACTATCAGTGGTGGATGACTTCATTTGCTGATGATACCGTTGTCACTCTTCTCTTGAAAAACCATGGGATGCGAAATATACACTCAGGCTGAAATAGGCATCAAAATGATTTTCAACTGGTTGAGTTATAATTTATTGAGTGTCAATGTCGAAGAAACCAAATTCATTGCATTCACTTCAACAAATAGAGACCAACTGATCAAAAATATTATAGAATTCCAGGAAAGAACAACCTTCATAATCATAAAACCCATTCATTGTTGCCACCTTCTTCATTACATTCAATATAGTGAAGATTTGCAATTTTCAACTACGAAGGAATTTTCTTTCTTTTTGATTGAAATAAAATGTTTCAAACAGGAAATTCTTTCTTGTTCGAATCCTCCTGATGTACCTCACTTTATTCAAACATCAAATCCTGGAATGAACAACAAACACAATTCCAGTTGTACGAGAAGTATCGCGAAATGATTTCTGAGTAACGCAGATGTTCTTTCCTAATGAGATCCTGTGAATGTGGCATTCCAACAATTGAGAGCGGCATATATTTTGATTTTACCAAGACTATTCATTAACTGGTATTAGAAATTTTCGGGAGCTCCGAGTTTCTCGATATGTTTAAGTAAATAGCTGAGGACTGGTTTAAGTTTAACGATAGTCGTATCACGAAGTGTTCTGGCGATGCATTGAATTTATTGGAGCCTCTGGAGACACCCTACATTTTGTTTTATAAGAGAGAGGACATTGTTAGATCAAGATCTTCAGATGATGTGGTGCTGCAGGTTTTTCCGGGTTTTCCTGCAGCTGAAAAAGCAAATGCGCCACTGGAATCAAAGAAGTCGCACCGGAGCGCCAATTTATTCATATTGTTGTTTTTATTTTCTTTTTATTGCTGAGATTATCGATGTCAGTTTCTTATTCATACAAACAGAAGACTTATTAATTTCAACCATTTCAAGAAAAAGGCGTTCAGAAATATTTTTTTCTGTATGTAAAACTTTGATATTAGAGTAATTTGGTTTATGTCCTGTTTCTATAGAATGTTGTGCTAATGAGCATGATTTTTTATTAAGCTTTATATCACTTTTATGTGAAGTTATTCTATCATTAAGAATTCTAGATGTTGTTCCAATATAATCCAAGTTACAGTTGTTACAAGGAATGTTATGAATCACATTTGACTTTTTGATGGTATCAGTTTTATCTTTCAATTTAGTATTCAGATTCTTCATAGTTTTAATATTTTTTTGGCATATTTTGATATTTTGTTCATTATGAAATAGTTTTATGATATTTGAAGATACATTTCCAAGGAGATTTATAAGAAAAATTGATAGGTAATCTATCATTACATACATTTCTGTTGATTACATTGGAATTTGTATTATTGCTAGTATTGAAAATTATTTTATTGAGAAGTTTTCTGGGATAAGAATTTTTGATCAATATGTCTCTAAGAAGTCTGAGATTTTTTTGCTTGAGGGAAGGGTGTACTAATGTTTCTATTCTTTCTTTCAAACAGAGTATTAGATTGATTTTAACTGATTTTTTATGAAAAGAATAGTAATTAATATATCTACCTGAATAAGTAGGTTTGACATACCAATCAGTAATCAAGGAATTATCAGTTTTACGGATAACTCTTGTATCAAGAAAAGGAAGGGTCTGATCATTTCAATTCTTGAAATAGAAAATATCGTGACAAAGGATATCACAGATGGATTATTCCTTTGAGTTGAAGATGTTGGGCAAAAAACTGAACCCTTATTAGATAAACTGAAAACATGTTACAAATCAATTAATCTTACATTGTGTAAATGTAAGATGTATTTTTTTGAGTATTTTCAACGATGTATCTTATTGTTTTTCTGTAGCTCATGTCCCATGGGATATTGAAGTTCCAGTTTTTTCAGAAAACATAATATTTATCGGTTCTGAGTTCAACGGAAGTCGACTAGCTTTTTTATATGAATCGAGGCCTTTTTGTAAGGCAATATTTTTTGTACTCTGTGAAAGAGCGACACCAGTATTTTATTGAAATAGGAATGAAAAAGATATTTTTTCTGTGACGGGAAAAAAGTTTGACATTTTATATTAAAAATATTAGATTTTCGCTCTCGGTTTTTTGTCTCCTTCCGCTTCGCGTCGAGCTAAAACTCCGAGCTAAAATCTAATGCTTTCTCCTCTTGTATAATAAATAACTATTTTTTGAAACAGAAGTGGAAAATGAATTTCCGACAGTAGTAGGCGATTTCTTCCTAGGACTTGAAAGGTTGTTTACTTCAGCTACAACCCCAATGAAGTAACCTGAATTTGGAATAAAAAGTAATAATCCGATTATGAAAGTCATAACGACACAACTTCGTTAGATTTACTTTTGTTCCAAAACCGTGCTGGAATATATTTCTCTCCGTATTAAAATACAAATTATATAACTCATCTCGGGAAAGACCATTAAAATTCTATGAGCATGATGAATTATCACGTACATGTTTATGTTGTTTGCATTGAAACTAAACAAAAAAGTTTCACTAGTCGTAAAATGTACGAATATGACTGTCACTCATTTTATACCGAAACAAAATAATATTCATGATTTGCCCGAATTCGCGTCTGAAATGAATTGATGATGTTTGTGAACCGTAATTTGTGGTAGGTTTGAAAGGAATTACACTTTGAAAGAAAATTGTGAAGGAACCTCTGAAAACAATCCTGCATTTTCATTGTAGTGATTTTGAAAAACAATTTTGATTTATGTAGAGTTGAGATTGATTTGATGATTTTAATATACACATAAAGTCCGCAACAAATGGGATTTTTTTGTTCATCTCTTCAAGCAACTTTTGATATCTCCATTAGGTTGTGCTTCAAAAATGATGCCAAATGACATGCATATGACCGATCAAGTGATTTTTCTTCCCTGTCTAATTTTACATTTTTTCCAAAAAATGTTCAGAAAAGCAGTTATTGCTCGAAATTTCGAAAATCGGTTAGGAGAAAAGATGATTGCTTTTTAATTTTTCACCCATATACCAATTTTCAGCTCTCTAGTACAAATTTAGTTTTTTTACAGTTTTTCGAAAATTTCACATTTGCCGATTTCTCAAATTTTGCCAAACCTCAACAAAGCTAGTGCTTTATGCCTAACTTATCTTTCCAACGCATTTTTATTATCAATTGCAATTCTAAATACAACTTATTTCGCAAAAATTTAAAACACCAGAAAAAATTATGCCAAAAATGATGCAAAGT
>NW_019289500.1:510321-550296 GCF_000500325.1 Leptinotarsa decemlineata | reverse complement strand
GGAAAGATAAGTTAGGCATAAAGCACTAACTTTGTTGAGGTTTGGCTAAATTTGAGAAATCGGCAAATGTCAAATTTTCGAAAAACTGTAAAAAAACTAAATTTGTACTAGAGAGCTAAAAATTGATATATGAGTAAAAAATGAAAAACCAATCATCTTTTTTCTTTACCGATTTTCGAAATTTCGAGCAATAACTGCTTTTCTGAACATTTTTTGGAAAAAATGTCAAATTGGACAGGGAAGAAAAATCACTTGATCGGTCATATGCATGTCATTTGGCATCTTTTTTAAAGAACAACCTAATGGAGATATCAAAAGTTGCTTGAAGAGATGAACAAAAAAAAATCCCATTTGATACGGACTTTATGTGTGACACTGTATGTTTGCTCAACCAACAAATCAATATGTTGTTACGTACTGCTAGTTTCTTCTTCAGTAGACTATTTTCTTGAAATATTTATAGGATCTTCATTATGTATTTGTGATGCACTGTTCAAACCGCTATTTTAACACCTCGACACGTATTACGATCACCAAATGATCATCTTCAAGAGGAAGATTGGACTGAAGATGGTCATTTGTTGATTGAAATGCGTTAAAAATAACGGTTTGGTGTTGGAGTTGAACTCCAGTAATATTCATCTCTATTATGGTTCTTCAAAGACGGTTCTTTTTTGGTAAATCTTCCACTTCTGTATATTTTCAGCACTCTATATCTAAATTTCATGAATTGTAATCTAGTGAAACGTTCAGTCAATAATCTCTTGAATCTCATTGACGTGAAAACCAATAGTTTTATGTGATTTTTTTTATATTTTCAATTCTTTCCAAACTACAAGTTTCACTTCTATTCAGCTAAATGTCAATAGCAGATAGTTTATTCACGATATTATTATCATTCGAAGGTTAGGTTAGGTTAGGTTCATTCCATTCATTCATTTAGGTTCATTCAGGTCTACAACCTTGAGCGGAAAAAATATCAAAAAATCCAGAGGTAGGTACGAAAGGTAAGACATTTAATGGTTTGCGTAACAAATTGTGAACTGAATAGTATTCCCTTCATGTCGTCTATTCAAAAATCATTGAAAATAAGGTCGTTCAAAATGGAAAATTCGTCGTCGAATTTCAGCGACATTATTTCTGATAAGCAGTGATCTAATAAACCAAAACCGGTCGTAACAAATAACAAGCAATGGTCTAATAAACCGAAACTGGTCGTAACAAATAACAAGCAATGGTCTAATAAACCAAAACTAGTCGTGACAAATAACACGCAATGATCTAATATCAATCAATCAATCAATCAATCAATCAATCAAATATACTTTATTGTCTGGAGAACTACATCTTGTAGACAAAGTCATAAATAATATGTAAGATACAAAAATCTACATAAAAAAACATACACAATTTGAACAAAATGCAATAAACGTAAGCTAAAAATGTGAAATACACTGAGATATTCAGCTGGAAATAACAAGACATAGAAATAAAAGTTAAGATTCAAGCGAATCGTCAAGATCCTCCTGAACTGAATAATAGGCCCTATCAACAATTAGCATTTTAACTGCTTTTTTGAATTTGTTAAGCACTATAATTTCTTCAATTCTGGCTGGTAAGTGGTTAAACAGTTTGATCCCGTTGAATATAATTGAATCCCCAACAAGGGAGCTCGCAGGAATAGGCAGATCTATGTTACTATTGTGGCTACGAGTATTATATGAGGAAGGGGAAGATGCACAAGGATAATTTTTTTTTTATCAAGCAAATTGATTCCAAGATAAACAGGGGAGCTACTGTTAAAATACCGTGAGCTATGAAAAGAGGCTTGCATGGATCCCTGGGAGCTGCTTTGCACATATATCGGACAGCCCTTTTTTGGAGCACCAAAATCATTTGAAATAAATCTCTAGAACAGACTCCCCAGAAGGCAATTCCATATTCAATATGGGGATCTATTAGAGCGAAATAAGCTGTTCTTGAATGGGAGTAGCCTAGTTCTCTAGAAATCACTCTTAGTGCATAGCAACGTGAGGCAAGATCACCAGTGATTATTATATTGACTTACTGGTACGTTTGAAGGAGGAAATCGCAAAAAAACGACCGCACATGCAGAGAAAAAAAATCCTTTTTCACCAAGACAATGCACCTTGCCACAGGTCGATGAAAACAATGGCAAAATTAAACGAATTGGGCTTTGATCTGCTTCCCCACCCCCCATACTCACCAGATTTAGCCCCCAGTGACTACTGGCTCTTTGCTGATCTTAAAAAAATGCTCCAGGGAAAAAGATTTGGCTCAAATGAGGAGGTCATCGCTGAAACTGAAACTTATTTTGAAGCGAAAGATACATTTTTTTATAAACATGGTATTGAAAAATTGGAAAAGCGTTGGAACCATTGTATCACCCTAAAAGGAGATTATGTTGATGAATAAAAAAAAATTTTGTAAAAAAAATGTTGTTTTCATTGTTAGTCTCGGGACTTATTGATCCATGTGTTATAATGTAATGATCTTAGGTTCTTGGCAGAGATTTTAATACCTTTAGTCAATAAGGTTTCTCTATTTTTTATTTTGATTCTTTCTAGAGGAAATGATCTATTAAAATTTTCTAATAACCCATTGTAGAATGCCTCAATAAACAATAAACCGAAACTGGTCGTAAAAAATAATAGAAAGTAGTAGAAATTAGACAAAATTTATTTTCTTCACTCTACATCTTGATATGAATATCTACGAAATAAATAGGTCATCAATCGAACAAGTGACAAAAAAATATTTGATTCAGTCTGTTGGTATTCAAAGTTTTGGGATTAAGATTCGCAGAATTTCGAAATTCACCCAATCCTAACAATTAACAAAGCAATCGTCGAACTTCAGCGACATTAATTTCTGATACTGGTGAAAAAAATCACAAATTTGCAAAGACACAGTAACTGGAAGTCTACCAATGTCGCCAAAAGATATATAGGCAATTCACTCACAAACAAAATCAAAATTGCCAAGACTAATAAAAAATTATCACATGAAAACAATCAGTGTATTCTGACTTCATTGAAAGGCATTTGAATAATAATAATGATAATTTATTGAATTTTCACGATCACAATATGTAAAATGCCAAGCAAAAAATTCAATCTCGTCAATTTTAGCAGTTGCTCGAATTTCCATATAGATGTTGATATAAATAGAAATCAAAAAGTTTTTGTTAGTACCTATCTTCTGTTAAAATTTTAATATTTGCTACAAATAAGAATTGAAGATTTTGAAATTTTATTCTACAAAGGAATAGATTGAAGAAATGTGTCTCTATGATTTGTTATTCTGCACGGATGTCAAAAAAATAGTGTACGCAACACGCTCGAAAACTCTACTTGTCCAAAAAAGAGTATTTTTAGGACTTGTTGAATGAAATTACTATTTTTCCTGAACTACTCATATCAAGATCAAATTACACATTCTATCCCCATTTCTGAACAGAAAAGTCTCGCGAAAATTGTTATATCATATGAATTGTGTAATGTAATGAAAAAACAGTTTGATTCGATTTGGAGTTTATTTTTACCAATTCTCGAAACAGTCGTGATATCCACTTTTCGTATGTCCTCGAGCTCTCTCAGATATTCGCTTTTTGTCAACTGTTTTTGAGCATTAAATTCCACTTTTCACAGAAAATTTTGCAGAAACTCGCCGAACACCAACAACTCACCAACAAACTAAATAGTTGAACTCGTGAACGTATGTTTAAGACGTGTGTGCCAACAAAAAAATTAAAAAATCGCTAGTCGACTATACGTAGCATGCAGAATTTAAACGCTCACCTGAATGAAACCTCATAATAATGAAATGAGGTAAATTCATTGTGAAGTGTTGTGATTTCAGGAATACCCTATTCATTCTCTTGCCATTTCGTTGAGATGTATTTTTCGACAAAAGAATATAGAAGCCGAAACATCCTCATGACTTCAACAGAGTTAAATTGCAAATGAAATATTACGAATATTCCATCAAGCGAGTCTGGAAAGTATTGAAAATAAGGATGGCGTCTTTTTGTTCTGGAAGATTTATGAACTCATATATTAGATTCGCAAGAGGAATAAATCAAGCAGAAAATCTACTATGAGATGAATAAGATATGTTAGTCTTATCTTATTTTATTATTCATTTTCCTGCCAGACTACCATTAGGGCCGATTTGTTAGAAACACCCACATATGGAGATCATTATTCATTCCCATAGAAGCTCTTTTACTCTCTCCGAAGCAGGCGGAGCACTTCGTTTTGCACGTTGAGCTGTTGCAGAGTATTATTCTTCAGATAAGTATGCGTTGAATCGAGTAAAAAAAGCTCACCCGAATATAAATCATGTGATGTTCTTGGAAAAAATATATCACATATTGTAGTATAGTCTATCCATTCCCAATTGGAATGGCAATAAAAATAAGAGTACAGCCATAAACATTTCTTGCCTGTGGCCCCTAGTCGCCCAGATAGTTAGTAAACGTGCTATTAAATGTAGTTGAGGAGTAAAGGTCCGACTAGCTGCACTGGCTGAATACTAATTTTTTGTCCGTTTCACAATAGTTCTTCATCAGTTCCGTGTGTTCGTGGGGTTAGGTGAGGTAGTGAGTGGTTTTGAAAACCGATTTTTGAAAACTTTTTCTAGAGATCAATTACCCTAACACCAAGCTGATATTTTTGCACTCGACGCGTGTTTTGCTAACAAGGTTAGCATCTTCAGGAGAAGCAAACTGAAACTGAATCTGAAGACAAGGGTTAGCTGTTTACATACCTAAAGTTTTTTGGTACGATGTGGACTTTGTTTGTTAAATGATGATTATCCTAATTGATTTTTCGGTAATTAACTAGTGGAACCACTACCTGCAAATTAATTTGTCAACAATAAATTGAAAAGCGGACAAATTAAATATGTGGTCCAACAAAATACAAACCTCAATTATATAGTTGATAACATATGGGTTTGTTCCAAATCAATTCTTTATCATCCTCTAACAGAGTATGATTGAGTTGATTAGAAGCTTGAAAAATTCCAACTCAAGTAGCCATGATGAAATATCAAACAATCTTGTTAAAACTGAATGACACGTAAATAATAAAGTTTGAGACGACAACAATACTTCACAAAGACATGAAACAGATGGAAAGCTTCATCTATGCGACTGATAAGGTGGGGTACGTCTATATCAACAACAGAAAAAAAGAGGATTAAAAAAGGGGAATTGTTCAGGTATTCTACTGAAATAATGCAAATATGCCATATTGGGGCCATCGACTTCCATTTTAGTGTTAACAGTATTGTGTTCGTCAATCAGATAACAACGGTATAATAAACAAACATAATTGTCACTATTGAACCCTCATTGGGTGCAAGAAACGAAATTTCAGTCTGGGGGGTTAAACATTTTAAAACCTAAATGCAAATAAGAATTATGAGATTTGGTTAGTCTGAAGAGTGGAAGACGCAGATCACTACCACCTCTGGTACTGTACCTATGTACATGGCAGTTTGAGGTTACCTCATTCGCCAAAATTTTGCTCCCAGGAGGCACTTCAATATATAACAACTAGGCAGCGGCATGATGTTGAATTTTTTAAAAAGGGGCTCACAATGAGCGTCATACTTACTAGAAGAAATTATTCTAATGACTTTTTTGTGCTATATTTGATTGGCATGAGTCGCACTTCCCCAAATAATCAAACCATAAGTCATTATACCGTGGAACATAGCAAAGTACGCTATTTTTAAATAATCAAAGGACAGCTGATATTTCAATTGACGCAACGCATAAGAAGCTTTGGCCAGACGTTTTGCTAGATCCTGAATGTGAAATGAAAAATTTAGTTGAGAGTCTATATGAAGGCCCAAGAGTTCAACTCTATCCTCAGATTTTTCCGCATGGTTCAAACTGAGATGCTGCGTTTTACTTTCATTTAAGAAAAGGAAATTACATCGAAACCAAACTTTAGCATTCTGTTCTGAACAATTAAGGGTTTGTGAAGCACTGCTTTTATTTGAATTTTTCACAACGAGTGTGGAGTCATCTGCATAAAAAAAGGAAGATACATCAGAGTTAAACCTCATGAATAGCAAGGGTCCTAAAACGGAGCCAAACATAACTGGGTACTCAGCAGATCTCCGACCGGAGACACTCGCAACCCCATATCTTTCCAATTTTGATAGCAAGAAATCATGTCGTATCGTATCAAATGCCCTTGACAGGTCGCCTCACAAAACTGACGACTCTCAAAGGCATCCACAACAACTTCATAAAATTCACATAGAGCCAATACAGAAGACCGGTTAGGTCTATAGCCAAATTGCGCATTACACAGTAGCCTATTTGACTCGAAAAATTGGAGTAACCTTTCCTTAAGAATTAGTTCAAATATTTTACCAATTAGCGGAATGATAGAAATTGGTCAATAATTATCAGGAAGGTTAATATCACCCTTTTTATGCAAAGGGGTCACCTTAAATATTTTGAAAGCGTCGGGAAATATTTCCTGACACATACACTCATTGGAAAGGTTAGCCAAAGGTGCTGCGATGTCCTTAATTATTAGCAGTGGCATGCAATCCATGAATGTCAGCAGCTTTTGAATTTTTCAAGTTGGTGACAATTCTCAGAATTGCCATATCATCAGTGGGATGCAACCAAATGGTTGAATTATTGAGAGGAATTTTCATAATTGAAATTTCAAGATGACTGTGATTGAAGTTTGTTATAGTTTTCATGAAATTATCTACATAGGCTTTAAAAAAGCTGGCAAAATTGTCAGGTAATATGTTATTTTTGTTGACATTATTGTTTTTTCCGTGCTGTTTATTAATTATTTGCCAGGAAGCCCTCTGTCTATTATTAGAATCCGATATTATTTTGTCATTTAAGAAGATTTTCGTTTTATTAATAAGTATTCTATATTTCTTCTTTAGTTTATTGAGAAGTGAATATGATATAATAGTTTGAAAGCAAGACAAGCGGCAGTGAACAAGAGAAATAAGTGTAATAATTATGGAGTATGAATATAGTATGGTGCTCAGTTGTAATTCTAAAATATTGAATAAACTTGAATTCGAACAGCGTACCACTCATTCATCAAAAACTCCCCCCATAGAAATACCATCCTTGACAGCACCGTTCATGATATTTTTTATGCGACATGCATGCTAACAAAATAATTTTTTTCTCAACTTCATTGTTCTCTGCGTCGTGCATTTATTATTCTCATTTCCGTCATATTATAATTACAAACGTCAACAGCACCAAAATAAATTTTCCTCCCTGACATAAATTAATCCATCACACCAATTTTCAAAGAGCAGATTTTCGCCGCCGAAAATTAATATTCATTCAAAATAACAACATTTTTAATCTGCTCAATTATCCGCAGTACTCTCGGGAGATGAAAGTATTAGGCGAAATGATTGCAGCAGTGCCGGATCCGAGTATGAATTGCGACATTATAACAAGAGTGTATTTGTGTGTAGTGTTACACAACATTTAATCAGGTCGACAGAACCGCGAGCAGGTGCTAATCTCTGCGGATTAAGTCGCTGGCTGGATTCGTTGTTACTGTCATGCCTGCATCCTGCTTGTCTTAACGCGATGTTCCAACTGTTTAATGATGATTATCAGAAATTTGCCTACAGGAGAAACAAATAGGGCATCATTATGGTAATATCAACAGCGAGACAATGCTCGATCATAAGTACACTCATATTAATATTTTAACATTTTTGATACGAGGGTGATCCCAGATGTACATGGCCTGACCTAGAAATGGGTGTAGTTGTTTGGAAAATATTACTGTAATGGAAAGTACACAATCTATAAAGCAAATGTTTCGAGTTTGAAAACGTTGCGTTGTTTAATATTTATTTGGCAGCCATCAATAGCAAAAGTTTCCGGTGAATTTATGAAAATAAAGAAAATTGGTCATTTTTATGTGGTCGTTTACCGTTGAATTGAATTTTGTACTGGTGCGGGCCAAAGTCAAGATGCAAAATTCGCCAAATTGTGGTCTGCGGAAGGCCGAGTTTTTGTGAGTGACGCGAAATCGACTGCTTCGGATTCTCCTGCACACTCTCACAGATAGCAGCGATGTTTTTGGCAGATCTTGCGTGTCGTCGTCGATTGAATACAGAATCAGTGGACTCAAACTTATCCACTATATTGCGAATAGTACTCCTGGCACGACGACTATGGCGACCGTAAAATGGGTGGAGCGCGCGATACGTTGCCCGAAACGAACACCCATTTTGATAAAACAATTTAATCACTTGCACGTGTTATTGAATGCTATATCCGACCATGGTGATTAAGTAGAACAGACTGAGTAAATGACAACTAATTAGCTTCAGAAAGATGGCCGATATCAATTGTCAAAGTTCGAAAGTTTCTGCTGGAGGACCCTATATAACAAGTTTTTTGGAATTTGTTATTTAAAAATAATGCAACAAAATTGAACATCCTAAATAAATATCACAGTTTTCACATTCCAACACAATCATATACCTTCTTTGTGACAATATGCCTTGGGTACCAGTACCTTTGGTTGAGGCACAGCACTGCTGGCCTTATCCAAGTTGTTGTGCATAGTGCAGCTGCGAAAGAGAAGTATTCGTGGATATTTGAGAGATATTTCTCACATATGGAGTTAGCGGAAATCTCAATGTGACACCCGTGCTTTCTGGTAATAGCGAACGTAGATATTTGCTACTGGTTGCCTGCAGGTATGTATCTGTATTTGTAGATTAGGGGAGGTGTATGTAAGCCCACAGCACTTAGGAGTTGTTCTCCAAGATCAGCGGTCGTCACACTTTTCTGGCCAAGGGCCACACTGGACAATGTGGGTGTCAGCGCCGGGCCGCTTCACATTAGGTCGCACAACAACCGCGCGTCACTTTTTAGTATGAAAGTCGCGCGGCAACCGCGCGACCTGATGTGAAGGCACTCTAAGAGCGTTTGCCCACTTGCTTAACCACCTGATGGCCGTATGTAAGATAAAATCGCTATAATTATAGCTTGTAATTCTTCAAGAAGGTCTTTGAATCTTCGATGATTAACTTAGCGGGCGCGAATAACATTTATAATACTTACATCTTTCAATTTGTTATTTGAAATTTCACATGCCAAAATGTCTTGATGCTGCAAGTAATGAATAGGCAACAAATTAGGTATACGCCAATCCTTCTTCATTAAAGCAATCAAACCATTAATTTGTTTGAAGGTGATTGACAATGTTTCGTGATGAATTTCACTAGTTCGGACTTCCATTGTCTACTATATAAAATGATTTGAAATCCCTGAAACAAGTAAAAAAGAATTATTATTATATTTTTACTTGTAGGTTATTTCACTATCATTGCATTTCAGGTTTATTGTTGCTTAATATAATTGTTATTTTCAACTATTCTTTTTTAATTATTCTTTTTTACTTGTTTCAGGGATTTCAAATCATTTTATATAGTAGACAATGGAAGTCCGAACTAGTGAAATAAACCATTAATTGCACCCACCATTGACAGATAACTATCAGTACACACTGAAATCAACTTTTTTACAGGTATTTTGTGTTTCTCCACAAATTATTTTAGAACTTACATAAAATCACAACCTCTCGTATGACCCTTCATTGTAATTACTACTAATTCTATGATTCCGTCCATTGGGCAATACCGAAGAAATAATGACCACTGAGACATAGAAGTTGTATCCGTACTGGAATCACAAGCAAGACTGCTTGTGATTCCAGTACGTTCCAGTTCGTCAAGAAATGCCTCAAGCAATTTTTTTCAAATATCTTCAACATGGTGGCGACAGGTGCATTCAGAAAGCGTAGGGGAGAACAGGGCAATGGGAGCGTACTGCATTTGTAGCATCTGACTCTGTGTTCTATTTCATTTGTATTTTGTAAGGTTTAGTAAATAAAAACCTTGGTTCAATTACATCACTGGTTGCCTGCAGCAGAGGTTGCGCAGTGACCGCTTCTCGCCATAGGCCCAGCCTCAATTGACCCATTCCTAATCCGAGGTTCACACCAGCCGTGTTAATAATTCGATTTTTTGAGTGTATTTCATTTTATTGTCATTTCAGTTTTTTTGCTCAATACAATTTGTTCAATTCTTTATAGATTCTCTCAGGAATTTCAGATCAATTCATATCATATTAGATAATGGAAGTCCGAACCAATGAAATGCAGAGAAACCAATGTTTCATTCTAATTTCTTCAGTTTTTTTTGTTTTTAAATTCTGTTACTCTTAATAAGTACAGACGAAGCTACTGAACCTATAATCTTGAAATTTGCAGGTAGGTTATTTGTATAAGCATCAAGAAAGGGAATCAGGAATTTCCACCCCTAAGGGGAAAAATAGAGGTTTGAATATTGTACTGAATTTCGTCAGTTTTGAAGTTGGAAACCTGAAGTTTTGCGTTATTGAAAAAATATTCTAACTTTTTGTTTAAAATGTTCTGTCACGAAACTTAATGTGACATACCAAATTCTATGCGTGCGAAGCCGCTGACAACAACTAGTAAAGTAAATCTGAAGAAATAAACTTTAAACGTTCAAGCCAGTCTCGAATATACCTACAAAGTAGGTTGAATGGACTGATGCCTATCAGAAAACAACTACTCCCCTGGCTAATACCACGAAAGGCGTTGGATTATATTCCTAAGGCGTCAGGCAACAGGCTTGAACGTTTAGCGTTCATTTCATTGAATTTGTTTACTGCCAGTCTTCAAGCATAGGCCACTGATTAATAAGAAAGTTTTTCATCCTTCTACAGAGGAATCGGGCAAATTCCGGATATGCAGTTGGTTAGTACCTCGTCCACTAGATGGAGTGACATTTTGTTGTTCGCTTCAACTTAGGAAGAGGAATGAAATACTCTGAAAGAATTCCGATTTTCAATTATGGAATATCATTGACTTTAGGTCGATGATGGCCACTATCTTGCACTGATGAGTGGCTAATAAACCCGAAACCGGTCTGCAAGTGTGCCCGTTCCAAAATTGAAGGTCGATTCTTTCATTGCCAGATGCATATGCAGGAAATTTTCTATGAAGATTCCTGCACTTACGCTTGTCGGATATAATTCAACGCCCTTCATGGTATTAGCGAGGGGAGTAGTTGTTTTTAGTTTGGCTTCAGTCCATTCAACCTACTGTGTGAGTATATTCGGGACTGGCTTGAACGTTTAAAGTTCATTTCTTTATATTTGTTTGCTACCAGTTTTCCAGCATACCCCACTGACTGTTAAGAAAGTAGTAAAGTATATTTTGAATTGAAACTTGGAGACTTTCATTAATATCGAATGATAGTGAGTTTTCAAGAATGAATTAACTGAAGTGACTTTTCACCCAGTATAAAGACTATGTTGTAGTTGTGCCGCGTTACTGATTCCGACCCATCCGAACAAATATCAGAGATTCCACTAATGTGTACGTTGCAAACTACTAACTGCTATGTCGAGCGGATAAATAGCAACACGTCGTCCAGTACAAATGATTCTAGCGTTCGGATTCTGCCCTCTTAAAAATGACGGCCATTACACGGCAGACAGATCGCTTGCGAGCGCAATCTGACTAATGTAAAGCTTTCGCCGCTATGCTCTGCGTCCGTCCCATACTCATACACATTCGAGCTACTGAATATATTTTTCTGAAATATGTTTATAAGATTTTTGATTTATTTTCGCATTTTATTTCCGCATCCGAAAGCGTAATGGCTTTAGTTGTGGATGAATCATCGCGATCTTCGCTGTTCTCGAGGTATATATAAGGCAAGGGCTTGCTTCGGTTGGAATTATTTCAGATGTAGGTTTGATTTATGGCGGACTGGAATGTGGAGTATATTCGAGAATTTCCGGTGTTCACTATGCTGCAGTCGGTTCATTAAACCACTCAATATTCGCAAAAAGGTATGACCATTATGGAAGTCTTTGCTTTTATTTCCTCAATAGTGTATTTGATGTTTTTCATTCCGCGTCTTCATTCCAGGACTATTATTTGCTGGAGAGGACAATCCGCTGATTACCCTGCGTTACTTTTCTTTAAAGTATATTTCCTTAGGCAGTGTGGTGATGAATTGTTTTCAAATAACTGTTTCACAAACTGTACAAAATAGACTCTAGGTGGCTCATGGAGAAGGCATGAGACGTAGTCAGCAACAGAAACCACTGGAGGAAACGTTATCACAATTTATTTAGGAGTGTGTAGGTACATCAACAAGAGATAACCCTGAAAGGAGATATAAGTTCAGCATACCTAGCAGTACCTAGCAGTACCTAGCAGTACCCAGCCACCAAGCAAGCAGCCAAACTAATAATAATTGTCTATTACATACCTGCAGTCTCAATCGTCACAAAAGAAATAACCAGGAAAGGACTTTCTGACAAAAACATAACAATCTACATTGAGAACAGACAAGCCCTGTTAGCCCTGAACAGACAACGTGTTACCTCAGAGCTAGTACTAGAGTGCCACCAAGATTTAGCCAAAGCCTCGGTAGATAATAATATTATTCTGAGGTGGGTTAAAGGGCACGACAGAATGAAGGTAATCGCATTGCCGACTCTTTAGCCAAGGAAGCGGCTGAAGTAAGAAATTTAGGGTCCAGTGGCACACACAGCCTGATGACTTCGACAATTGCGGAACTAGTCGAATGTTACATCCATGCTCAATCCCTAAAAAGAAGGTATGGAATTCCAGGATCACCCTGGGCGACCCTGAGAGCTGGCGCCGAAGAAGTATCTGGCGACGACCAGGAGTGAAGGTAATCGCATTGCCGACTCTTTAGCCAAGGAAGCGACTGAACTTAGAATTTTAGGAACCAGTGGCACCTACAGCCTGATGACTTCAACAATTGCGGAACTTTTCAGCCAAGGAAGCGGCTGGACTAAGAATTTTAGGACCCAGTGGCACCTACGGCCTGATGACTTCGACAATTGCTGAACTAGTCAAATGTTAAAAATCCCTAAGATGGAATGAAATCAAAGGATGCAATTTTGCCGGGATCAACTTGGGCGACCCTGGGAAGCTGGCGCAGAAGAAATATCTGGCGATGACCAGGTAAAACCTACGCTTAACAGAAAGATTTCTGAATGGCAACTGTGGACACACCTTCATAATATGGGGCTTGTGGATACATCTCTATGCAGGATGTGTGAAGAGGAAGTTGAAACTGTCAGGCATGTCTTATGCGAGTGCCCGGAATTATCGTCAATAAGAGAGTGTGTGTTCGACGAGTCTTGGCCTACACCTGCCGATATAAAGGAGATGTCTCCTAGAGACCTGTCCACCTTCCTGGAAAGAAGAGGATAGACGATGACCTAGGAGGAGAACTCCTTGGGAGGTTGTACAATGGGTCAGATGTGACCTAAGTGCTGTGGGCTTACACTCACCCTCCCTACTCTACAGATACAGATACGAGAAGAAAATTAAAAATTATTAACAAGAAATGAAAATCAAAAATTGAAATAAAATAAATCAAATTGAATTAAATCAAATCAATAAAATATAGTAGCCATTACAGTTAGTCATACTCAATTGAAATTATCATCATAGAGTTTTGCTAAGCTATAATGAGGTCTCACAGAAAGCAAGTCTTTCAAGAGCGCTAAGGCCAATTATGGTCCTTATAGTTTCAAGATTATAATTTGACATTTTGATAGAAATTATCTCTCCGGACAAATCGACAAATCAGCTCTCAACAAAGAAGGTACATTATCTCATTAGAATATATAGTAATACCATCCAAGAGTAAATAGAGAGGCGACAGAATTTCAAAAACACAGGGATTATTTCAATAGAGAAGAAAAGGCAATTAACATTATTGAAATCTAGCTACCTGTGCTTGAAGGTACACAAACAAGGTTAGGCCTGAAAGAAACCAAACCACGCCTACTAATAATGATATAAACCAGAGTCAAGTACTTTTATCGTAGTTTCTGCGTTGGAAACAACGGAAACAACAACTTGAGCACCATCTCGGGCACTGTTACCATTTCTCCTTTGATAATGTCCACCGCAGTAGTAAACGAAACGTGAGCCATAAAAATCTGCGAACTACGTCCAAAAAATCAGGAAAATAGTTTCCATACAATAAAATATCTGCTCAAGTGTAATGAAGGTCTAACTAATGTTACTACTCAATGTTACTGCTTAATATAAACCTCAGAATAATCGAATCAGTCAGTTACTTGTATCATTTATGAATTTTGTATATCAAATGAGATGAATCAGTGGAAACAATAATTCACATGTTTAGATTTTTTTCACCCAAGGCTTGTGTTTCGAATAGCATCTTTTTTGATATCAAAACTAATTTTTTTAAAGTAAATTTGATTAATCAATCACCTCAAAATAGTATACTACGCATTGGTACAATCTAGGCTCCAATATGCCATACTCATTTGGGGTGGCATATTAGACATCCACCTGAAAAAAGCTGAGGAGCTACAAAAAAAATATGTACAATAGAAAGAATGACTACCCCTCTAATTATATTTTTAGAGATTCAAAGCTACTTAATGCACGACAGTTATATATGTTAACTGACTACCCCTCTAATTATATTTTTAGAGATTCAAAGCTTTTTGATGTACGACAGTTATATATGTATAATATAATATTGTATATCTTCAAAAATAAAACATCTCTTCAGAAAGTTGATCATGATTATAATACTCGCACTAAAACAAAAGGTAATGTACAGCTTAACGCAACAAAAAAGTCAATTGGGCAACACTATTACAAATACCACAGTGCAAACATTTTTAATAACTTACCTGATCTGTACAAAACATACATTCATGAAATAAATAATATTAACCTGATGAAAACCATCTTCAAAAAGTATGTATATAATACCTAATAGAGATATTGTTGATGATATACTCATGAATAAATAAATAATCCTCGTTTGTACTTTAAAAATAAAATATCTACGTTGTCATTGTTCGTTCATACTCAATTACTGCTAAATGTATTTTCATTTATATATATAACATACTTCTATTTTTTTTTTTTGAGTTGAGGCATCGACTACAGAGGTCATTAGCCTTGTATACTTCAGACCGGAATCACATGTGATTCACACCTTTTTCATTAGACCTGTTTCATTCAGAAATTGTATTATTTTCAAACAATTTTTTTCATTTCTAAGACATTGTTGCAGTGTGTCAGGAAGGGAGCAATTGTTTCTAGCTTGGGAATATATCGGACACACTAGAAGTAAATGTTCTACAGTAAGTTGTACGTCGCAAGTGCAATCTGTTCTCTTTTTTGTTGTGATGGAAAAGGTAGTATCTCGTCGACTTTGTTTTTTATTATTTTCAATTTATGGTTACTCTCATTCCATTCTTGATTCCATTTGTCTCTTATTTTATTTTTCATATAGGTTTTTATGTCTTCAGTTCTAATTCGGATGTTATTCAAATAATTTTGTCCAGTAGCATCGCGGGCAGCAGTATCAGCAAGTTCATTACCGGCTATTCCTATGTGTCCAGGAATCCAAAAAAATATTATTTTTTTGCCAGAGTTCTGGAGAATGTGGAGTACATTTGATATGATCTGTATAAAAGGATCGGTATTGTAACTATTTTGTATGCCTTTGAGTGAACTACAAGAATCGGATAGAATCAAGTAAGTTCCTCTTTCCAATGTCTCGATAAATCTCAATGCTTGGAGAATGGCGTATAATTCAGCTGTGAATATCGATGCTATTGTGTTCAATGTCCATTGGTGAGTTTCTCCATTGCAAAAAAATGCTGATCCAACTCCTTCTGTAGTTTTTGACCCATCAGTATATATTATTACTATTTTCATATATGTTCATGATCTCATGGAATAGTTGGAAAAATTGAATTCGATTGGTATTTTCTTTCACGAATCTAGTACATTCAAAATGAAATTTTGGCGTAGCTAGCATCCAAGGGGGTATTTCTCCGAAGGAGGAAGGAAAAATTGGTGGTAACTCAATATCCAAAGAATCTAAACCATCTGCTACTCGTTTTCCTACTGATTTGTTTGCTGGTGCTTCATTGTAAATGATCGAAAGATTAGGATGACTTGGTTGGGACCATATTTTAACTCCATAATTCAATGAAAGTTTTCTTCTCCTATGGTTTAATGAACTGATGCCAGACTCACAGAAAATTGCTTGATTTGGGCTTGTACGGAATGCTCCTATTGCTAGTCGAAGGTTTCCAGTATAGTTTTTTATCAAAAATTACTCCGAGTATTTTCATAGTATTCTCAACTTCTATACGGGTTCCATTCATATATAATTCTGGATCATTATGTCTCGTTCTTAAACGGCAGAAGTCAATGCAATGTGTTTTTGTTGGTGAGACAAACATACCTTTCTTTTTGAAAAATTAATCATTCATACGTGTCCTTTAGTCTTAGTCCTTTAATATTAAATTTTTGTCATCGCCTTGTTTAAATGTAAAATCAATTCTGCACATCAGTTATGCATTGCGCAACTAAAGAAATCCCACGCACAACTTTGGTTTCAGTGGGATTCTGCATGTTTGTTTGTATTGCTTTGTTTACATGTTACTATCTTGTGCTGTTGTATATTTATAAACATCATTATTATTATTATTAATTGAAAATTTGCAGCTTAAGACAGATATTCGGTACATTACGAACATGTATCAATCGCAATTTTTACATTCTCTTACATTTTTCCAGTCTATATCAAATAAACATAATCGAATTAGAGGGAAAGCAATTATAAAAGGCGAATGAACGAGAAAACGAAAGAAACAGTATCAACTTTGAGTGGTACATGATTATGACTGGAAGTCATTATGATAATCAAAATGAAACGTGAATTAGAGTCAAACGAATGCAGGATCATATCTCCTCCTGAAATTAATATCGAATTAAAACCATTCCTCAACGATAATGATCTCCCTTCATCCTCTTGGATAAAAATGAAGCCAACATCTGCGTTCAATCAGAATGAACTCCGGCGTAGAGATTTTTTTCATTAGATGTAATTAAAATGTCGTTTCTCACAGGCGCAATTCGGGTGATTTATAGAGTTACCCAAGTAGTATGCGCGACATTTGCATTTGTACAGATAACGATGTTAACAATCCCACAACTGGAATGAATTGTAGGTTTGTTTGTTATTACTCAGAGTATCGGTGGGCGATACTGATTTTGCAAATGAAGATGATATAGTTGAGAACCAAGTCTCCGTACTCCACTTGGGAATGCATCCAGTAATTATGGATGAAGAGATATGGACAATGAAAAGTCAAAAAGTAAACAGAACAATTAATGTTCTCTTTCGTTCCATTGATTGATTATTATTTCCCAGAATTGAACTGAATACATATATAGGGTGTTCGGAAGAAGGAAATATTGAGAGCAGATAGTTGTTGATGTATCAAAAACACCTTCCGGTTCTGGTACAAGTGTTTTCAGTCGCAGACCCAGGACAGACATATCAACCTGCCTAGGAACCTATGTGACTGTATTTCATGCGGAAATTTACGCTATAGAATTGTATGTGGAGAGATTGGAAGAATCCAAACTCAAGTCAAGCGGCATTGGAAGCTGTTGGCTCCTTCCGAGCATCGTTTAAATTGGTAGCAAATTGGTGAAGACGACTGTTTTCTATAGTAAGACTTAACATTGTCTGTGGTCTGGATTCCTGGCCACACTGGCCTATAAGGCTATGAGGCATTTGTCTCCCTTGCAAAAGGTGCTGCAAGCAGCTTCATCGGACCAGAACATGTCATTACCATCGCTTTAGGCTTTGCCAAACAAAGATTGAACACCTGGAAGGCAAGAAGATTCATAGACTTCTGGCAGAATCTTCCAGGATTGGCTTAATCCAAGGAGTTTATTCACCCTTCGAAGCTTGATACCAAATAGTTGTAGGACTACAGTAAGGATGAATTACGATGTCTAACAGGCCGTCTCACAGGTCATTGTCATTTGAATCATCATATGCAGAGACTCGGAGTGTTGGAAGACAGAGGTGTCGCCTCTGTTTGGTAGATGATGAAACAGTAGAGCACCGCTGAGGACTGAATCAGGTTTTTAGAGTTTGACTGAGCCGTACTTTTACCATCCGACCTGAAAGACCACTCTCCATACAAACTAATCGGCTTCGTTGAGAAGCGCTGGGTTTATTTGGTCGAGTGTGAATAGGTACCTTGCGGGTACCTATTCACACCCTTGTGGGTTGCGGAAGACCTAACCTTGGACCTAACCTTGGACCTAACCTTGGACCTAACTTTGGACCTAACCTATGTAGGGTCTTTCAACAAGGACTTCAGAACTTTGCCAATTGATATCGGCCATGTGGTTCAAGCTGTATCTATCAAATTAGTTGTCGTTGGATCTTCATCAAGTAACAGCCGAATCAATCAGAACAAAAATAAATGACATTCAGGAATATTCAAACTCTGTCATATAACGGGTGATTTTTTACGAGGTAGGTATAGGATTTGATTTTCAAAACAACACAAAAAATTTGAAAAATTGATGAACTCTTCATTGGAATCGATACAACAATGTTTGAAGATGATTTCATGTAAATGGTGTCCGCGGCTCCACTTTAGATGGCCCATGCGGAAGGTCCAATTTTGGCACACTCTCTCTAACATATCGACTGGTATTTCACGTATGAATGCTTTAATATTGGGTTCCAGAGCGTCAGTCGTTGCTGGTTTATCCCTGTACACATGAGCGTTAACACGACACCACAAAAAATGATCCAAAGGCGTGAAATCACACGATCTTGGCGGCCAATTGACGTGCCCTAAACGTGAGATAAACTGTTCACCACCGAAGGCGGCTCTCAATTGGGCCATTGTTTCGCGTGCCGTGTGGCATGTGGCACCATCTTGCTGAAACCACATGTCAGGCATGTCCAATTTTTCTATTTTGGACAACAAAGAGTCGTCAATCATCACAGTATAGCGCTCGCCATTCACAGTAACGTTCCGGCCATTGTCGTCTTTGGAAAAGTACGGCCCGATGAAGCCACCGACCCGTAATCCATACCAAACAGTGACTTTTTCGGGATGCATCGGTAGCTCTTGCAATGCTTGTGGCTGGTCTCCACTCCAGATGCGGCAATTTTGCTCGTTAACGTATCCATTCAACCAGAAATGAACCTCGTCGCTGAACACAATGTTTCGATAAAAATGTGGATCTTCCTCCAACTTTGCCAGCGACCATTCACCAAATTTTAGACGTTGTGGGAGGTCGCGTAGCTTCAATTCTTGCATCAGCTGCATCTTATAAGGTTTTACACCCAAATCCTTTCGCAAAACTCTCCACGTAGTGGAGTAACAGAGGCCGAATTGCTGCGAACGGCGGCGAATCGACACTTCACGGTCATCACGAACACTGGCGGATACAGCCGTAATATTTTCCTTGGTCCTCACTCTACGTATACGTGTTGGTGATTTAATGTCCAATAATGTAAACTGGATTCGAAATTTAGTCACAAGCTTCCGAATAGCTCCCTCAGTAGGCCGACGAAACTGCCCATAAATTGGAAGAAGTGCACCATGCAATTTCTTCACCGAGCATGAATTTTGATGATAAAATTCAATAATTTGCAAGCGTTGTTCATTCGTAAGTCGATTCATGGTTAAATTATAGACCAAACTGAACAGGTTTGACAATGACACAAAACACGATTCACCCGTGATCTGTCAAAAACAGTGTTGCCGGAAAGATAACAGCAAAAATTCACTTTTTATCACAAGGAATACATGGACATAACTCAACTCAAAAATAGCCCAAGTTACATCAAGAAAATAGACCATAACCCACAGTTTGAATTTTACTAATTATGAATTCCGTCAATTTTCTTGTCAACATACTGATCAAACATGACTGAAACCAATCAACTTTTTTAGGCAATTAGTTCTGCTTGGAACTCGCGGCGATGATCGATATTCGTCTCCAATCATTTATCAGTGATGGTGTGTCACCAGTGCGTTTCCGAGTATTCAACACTATTCATTTGGGCCGGTTGGCGTCCCCTCTTGCATCCATAACTGATACCATGATTAATAACGAGCACGCTAACAATTCATCTTAGTTGTGGCATTGTTTACACCACCGGCTGTATAAGTGCAAGTGTTGCTGGAACTAGTCAAGTTGCCTACGGCATGTGGTTAGAAATTAATGATAAGGAAGGTCGCAAGATTCGGTCGACGGAAACTTGAGAGGAGTTACTTTCGGAAAAGGAGATGACACTGAAAATTATGGGAGTGTGGAAAGGTTGTCGTATACTTTTATGTCTAGAATTTCGACTCTGAATTCGAACTCTTTTCGACATGGATTTCACATGAATTCGCTATAATTTCCACAATGGGCTTACGCATATATACTTGTAATGCACTGTTTGGAACCATTGGTGTAGTAATCAATATTACTGGAGTGTTATCCCAAGAGAAAGATTACTCTTTCTCTTAAAGATGATCACTTGGTGATCGAAACACGTATCGAGGGGTTGAAAATAAGGGTTTGGTGTTGGAATGAAAACCCAGTAATATACAAATGAACTTCTATAGTTCGAAAGGACTCGTTACAGAAGTCGCTTATGAAAGTTCCATTCAAGTTTTCTATCGAGATGTACGAGGTCTGTTGAAAAATATGTTCAAATTTGACGGGCTACGTACACCGATTAGTGATTTTATTATATCCCCAGCAGGTCAGGCACAAAGTATATGTTCTGCTGTGTCATTATTTTCCAAACAGATGCGACACACACTGTCTTCCGGCAGTCCGAGTCTCTGCATATGATGATTCAAATGACAGTGACCTGTAAGAAGGCCTGTTAGACATCGTAGTTCATCCAAAACAGTTGTAGTCCTACAACTGTTTTGTATCAAGATTTTCACTAGTTCGGACTTCCATTGTCTACTATATGAAATTATTTGAAATCCCTGAAACAACTAAAAAAGAAGAATTAAAAATGAATAACTGAAAATAAAAATTTTATTAAGCAAAATAAACCTGAAATGAAATAATAGTGAAATGAAATACAAGTAAAAATAGAACAAATGAATAAATAAAAATGAAGGAAAGAAACAAGAAAATAAAAATAAAAAGTGGAGAGATTCCAAGTCACGTTAGTTCACGACGTTTCGATTGTTAGTATCTACAATCGTCTTTGTTTGATGACTGGACTGATTCCTCCGAGAGATGACTATTTATAGGTCGTTCGAGTACTTTCACTTATCCCCGCTTTCCATTTTCCGCTTCACTGGTTCCGTGGGAGATGACTGTTTTGGCGGGAAATGGCCATTTTTCGCTTGATGATGGTTTTCCATATGTTGCGTATTTCTACGCTGGCTTGGCTGAATACGTTGTTGGACAACATGTATGCGGCTTCCTTGAATTTTCTCCTAAACCAATGTTCCTCTCTGTGCAATATCTCAGCTTGGGATCACTCGATGTTGTGTTGATGAGTCCAAACATGGTCTGCTATTCCTGATTTGCTGGTTTCCCCTCGCTGTGTGTGTTTTTTGTGCTCGGCAATGCGAACATTCAATGGCCTCTTAGTTTCACCAATATAGGATTTTCCGCACTCACATGGTATCCGGTAAATGCAATTCTTGGAATCGCAGTCCGCGTTTGGTGGCCTGGTTTTCGTGAGGCTCCTACGGATAGTGTTACCGGATCTGAAGCATGTTCTGATATTGTACTTGGAACCAATTCTTCTTTTCCTCTCCGATAATCCTCTGATGTTGAACAATTATCACAAATGATACTAGCTTTCAACAGAAGTTTGTGAAGATATGAAAGACGACGCTAGCCCTGGATGTCACAGCACATTATACAACCGATGAAAATGTTAAGAAAGTGAAGAAAACTGGAGAATCGTCAACTCATTATTAGAGAAGTTTCTGAGGATGTCGGCATATCGGTTGGCTCATGCCATGCATTTTTTTTTTTCAATTTTGGCCATGAAACGTGTGGTATAGATGTTTGTTCCAAAATTGTTGAATTTTTACCAAAGAAATCGTCAACGGTTTCCTACATTTGCTCAAAAGGGGCATAACTGGTGACGAATCAGGGGTAGATGGTTATGACATCGAAACCTGAATACAATCGTCCCAATCTAAGAGCCCAGGAGAGCCAAGACCAATGGAAGCACGCCAAGTTTGATCAAGTGCTCACTGTTTTCTGCGATTACTGTGGTATGGTGTACCAGGAGTTTGTGTCACTCTTGAAGTCATGTGCGCTTGAGAGAAGCAATACGAAAGAAATGGCCAGTATTGTGGAAAGTCAGATGGCTTTGCATCACGATTATGCACCTTTTCACTCATCATTGCTCGCTCGTAATTTTTTTACCAAAAACAACACCGTAATCATACCTCAGCAAATGTATTCATCAGACTTTGCGCCCTGTGACTTTCTCTCTTCCCAAGATTGAAGAGAAATATGAAAGGACGGAATCCTGTAACGACTGAGGAGAGAGAGTTCAAGGATACACCAAATAGTGCATATCAGAACTGCTTCGAGGATTGAAAAATTCGCTGGCATGAGTGTATTATATTTGAGCGGGGGATTACTCAGAAAGGGACATAATAGAAATCGATGAATAGATGAATATTTTTTGAGAAAAATGAAAATTCATATTATTTTCTCTAAACAAACCTCATACAAATAGTACAGGAGAATCTTTCATTCTTGTTGGATTTGAATTGCTTCAGAATATATTAACTTGCAAAATTACGTCATATATGCCATTACGTCAAATACGCCATTTTTCAAATGAAGCATTCTTGAAAAATATGGTTCGGAGAGTTCATCTGAAGACGAAGCTTCTTACATGTGAGCAATATTCAGAAGAAGCAGTATGGTCCTTGCTGGATGAACGAGAAGCATCTGAGAGACTATCATTTGTGAGGTAGGTTAGGTTAGGTTAGGTTAGGTCCAAAGTGAATGGGTCTATTCGACTCTCCACCGCACCTCGAAAGGGTTTATCGTGGCTCACACCTATTCACAGTCTACCAAATAAACCTAGCTTCATAACGAAGCCGATTAGTTTGTATGGTGAGTGGTCTTTCAGATCAGATGGTTAGAGTAGGGCTCTGCTGAACTCTAAAAAACTGATTCGATCCGCAGCGGGGCAGGCACGAAGTATGTGCCCTGCTGTTTCATCATTTTCCAAACAGAGGCGAGGTACACTGTCTTCCGACAATCCGAGTCTCTGCATGTGATGATTCAAATGACAGTGACCTGTAAGAATGCCTGTTAGACATCGTAGTTCATCCCTACTCTAGTACAACAACTGTTTGGTATCAAGCTTCGATGGATGAATAAACGCCTTGAAGTGAGCTAATTCTGGAAGATTCTGCCAGCAGTTCATAAATCTTCTCAACATCCAGGTGTTCAATCTTCGTTTGGCAAAGCCTAAAGCGATGCCAATGGCAGGTTCTGGTCCGATGAAGCTGCTTACAGCACCCTCCTTCTGTGAGGTAACTTCCATATATGTTTTTCGGATATAACTCAATGTCTATGGTGGTATTAGCCAAGAAAGTAATTGTTCTCCAGTAGGCAGTTACCAGATCCTACTGTTTGTGAGACCTGGAAACTATGTATTCCATAAACGCATACAAACAGTTCTAATCCTCATCCATGTTGGAAAAGATCTGTTCTTGAGTTCCTCACTCGACTATTCGAAAGGATTTCTGAATCAGTGCACCTCAAAGCTGGAATGCAACATCTGCTTCAGGTTCTATGAGCCAACGGATACAAGACGTTAGATCAACATGCACTACGAGAAGGTCATGAGATATAATTTGAAGAAACAGACGTACTCTGAACCATGAAGCCATAGAGATTTGAAAATATAGGAACAACTCCAGAAGAGAATGAATCACATGATTCGACCAAACAAGGTATTCAGCTCTTCGACGATTCCCTATAGTGCCCGACAATGCCCGAGCAAATCAGGAGAATCCTCCACACCACACTCTATCTATGAATATCAATGACACACCATATACGATACGAGTATGGTCTCATTAACGAGTCTACCAACGAGAAAGTTGCAACGCATTGCTGCCAATCACTGCTAAAGATGCCATCTGGAATATGAGCGAATGGGAATATGGGAGAATATCCCGCGACTGCAGTAGACTAAGATGTTGGAGACACCATCCTGGCAGGCCATGATGGACCACTCAGTTTTCGATTTCAGCCCATGTGACCTGAGGAAAGCGAATATGCTTTGGCTCATCCTTGTGTTGTGGAGTGGAGTGATCTCTGCGAATTTCATCGGGGCTTCTGATGAACGAGTGATAGAGTTGTTATCATCTCATTATATATCGAAAACAACACCAATTTTATCAGCTGCTCAAGCAGTTGCCTTGAAGAGAGATGCTCCAATTCTTTCTCTTTCATGGTAGCAGACCATGCACAGAAAGGGATCCGAATTCTTGCCGGCTTCATAGGTTCCAGTACCATTTTATTATTATTCGAGGAAAACCCTTTTCTTCAGAAGTACCTTATTCTTACTACATTCAAGTAAGAATAGGGTAGATAATTTTCCAAAACACGACTATGGTAGGCATGAAACTTACTGTCAATAATGAGAGTCGGGTTATGAACTTTTGAAAATTGCCCATTTCAGAAAAAACAATGGTTCCACGAATGGGATGATAATACATTTTTCCAAGATGAATAATCATTCTTCATTTTCATTTATATAACAAGATAGACCAAAAAGTCTCTATCATCATCATTATTTCTTTCGAAGATCTCCAATTGACGTGTCAATTTTGTTTCAAATTAACCCGTATAAACGATGTGAGATCAACAGAATCATCCGATTTGAAGTAATGAAACCAAACTACACCAAAATTCACTTCGATTTAATAAAGCTGGTATAAATCATTTTAACAACATAGAGAGTGGGAGTTTCATCCACTTGGGGACAATCAATAATTCAAAATTAGTTGAATGTAGAATATCCCTCACCTGCTTACTAGATGAATAATATATGCTTCCCCATAACGTACTGTTTCACAGTTAGCATATTGTATTTGTAATTGTGAGCACGGGATTAGTTAGAATCACGTCATGATATTCTGTTTGTGAACATACAAATAAAATGAGAGTAAATTTCACTTGAGTGGTTCAAATTGGTTTTTCATTTCATTAAATGGATAATTGTATGATTAATCATAAAATGAGAGAAAATCATCAGATTTCCTCCACTAGATTCCGTGTTAGGAATCACACGTTCAAAAGAAAAGACCCCGTTAATCCTTAGCTAGCATAGGTTTCGTCTTCTGAGGGTTGTCGTTCGTAGGGTTGCGACAGCTGGTTAACGGAAAACATATTTCAAACAGAGATTTTTTTTAGTCTTTATATCACAGATTTAATCGTTGAGATATCTATGTACATCATCAACAGTTTCATAAACTTTTTATACAGAAGATTCATTATGATAATTTATTTGTCAGTGACATTTGTCACTGATTCACTCTATACATTTAAACTTTCATTAATATGTCACATTAGTTTTAAAGTGTAATCATATCTAATTATGTAGTAGCCGCAGCTGAGCAACACCTGAGTTATATGGCAACAAGGCTATGGTTTGTGTCACAAATCATATATTTGTTAATGTCAAATGTCACTTTTAACTTGAGCTTTGTTATTGGCTGATACTACACATGCACGAAATAGTTACACGTCATATGTCAATTTCATAGTTTGATATTTCCACATGGTTGTCTCCAAAAAACAACAGGTGGTTTTCTTATTTTTGTTTTGTTGTGTTTGTCTCCAAGTTCCTGAGGTTATTTTTTGATCTCTACACCTATATATGTTGCGTCCACATATCAATCATCCTGCCGCCTAAACTCACATACACTGTAATCCTTAGCGCAGGTATTTGTCCTCTCCTTTCATCCGGATGTCTATATGAATTTACCTGCACTTGGGTTACATCAGGTAATATCCTTTGTGTTGGTGTTTCTCTAGGTTTATGGTTCATGTTATGTCTTATTGTGTATTGATTTGTATTTGTTCCTCGATAAGTGAATTATGACTTTTGAATTTATGGATGTTTAGGTTTTTCCAGATGTTCATACGGTTTCCTTTATTGACTTGCTTTGAGAGTTTGATGTTTTCTGGTGGGGGGAAGTTATGTTTGTTTTATATGACGTGTGTTGCCGATATCGTAACCAAGAAAAAACTATTCATTTGCGGGGACAGATAGTAACTCATGAATCTGTCAAACAGAAAAATGAAGGAGACGTTCCAATGTCTTGAATACTTTCGCTGAATTAATTGATTTAAACACGATCACCAAAGCTGGTGACTGCTTCAGTTGACGTTTGTTTTTGTAACGAGTCGACTTCTCAGCCGAACCGGAATAACTAATGGACTTTTAATAGACGACACCGTCTTCTTGGCGTAGTGTCACGCACCGCTCGACTTGTTAGCCACAGATATGTTTCATTATGGTAAAAGTGCCACCGACGCGTTTCAGCACGCTAGCTCATCTAAATGTCGTGTCATAAATAATACAGTTGAGGTTCTCAGATATTCGTGACTGGAATGATTGACCTCGAGGTAATTAGCAATAAATCAGAATGTCGTCGTACAGAGGTCGCGCGACGAACTGTTACGTTTTCCATGGTTGGAAACAATATGGGGATGCACTATACATTCATTCAGAATTTTAAGCCAGTTGCGTGTTCTGGAATGGATGAGCATTCATGAAACAACAATAGTTATGGCCTCATGGATTTGGAAGTGGGTATATATTTTTAAACCACATCAGCCCCTCACATTCCGACCTGAAAATCACGATAGAAGTCGGAATTTACAACTCACTTCCATTTCTGGACGTTCTCATCACAGAGAGAACTACGTTCTCTTACACATATATATTAGACTCATTGACAGTCAAAATAGATCCAAGGAACTAGACAAACTGAAATCCGCCCTCTGCCCCAACCACTATCCCGAATCGCGAATCTAAAGATCCATCAAACTTCAGCAAACTTGTATCCACATCCCAAACAGCTTGATGAACAGAAGGACCACCACTTTTTATATTCATGGAGATACAGACAAAGTGAGTCGGATTCCGAAGAGGCACGATTTTAAAACACCATTCACAGCCAACAAATCAAATTTCGACCTTTTTACGAACACCTAAGGACACAAACGACCTTCTATCTCATGTCACCCATGTCTGGAATAACGCAATCCAGAAACGTGAAGGGTCAAGAGCTATTGCGCTTGATATTTCTAAAGCCTTTGATCGTGTGTGGCAAACTTCGATGCTATGGTTTGTCGGATCATTTTTTATGTATGGCTTTTTAGCTTCCTCAAAGAACATTCCCTGCAAATAAGTTGATACAGATGAATGTGAATGCTCCGTGGTTCGTACAGAATGAAGCCATCCGCAAAGATTTGCAGCTGCCTTCCATTCAGCAGTCCATTCAGTCGAGGAATCGGCGAGTTTTTAATAGCGCAGAAACTCACGAAAGTCCGTCAGTTAGGGAAGTTATAGATTATGCTGTAGATGACCCCTCCCGATATAGAAGGTCCTGACACTCTGTCGAATGAGGCCCTCATGTCCCTCGTTAACGGACGAATAGATTTTTTATCCATCCCACCCCAGCCAGGTAGGGGTACCCCGTGAAGGGCGGTACTGATGTCTGAGGACTTCATACTGCCAATATCTAAAATCTATAAATCTTAAATCTGTTTTTTCGTTATTCAGCTGTCGCCCCCATGTGAACGACAACTTTCAGAAGTTGAGAAACTTGTGCGAGCTAGGGACTAAGGAGGTCCTACCTTTCAACGTGTGATTCCTAACACGGTTGCAGAATCATCCCCGCTTCAACCAGATAAATTCTTTCGAGGAAAATATCTGGTCGAGGCGGGAATCGAACCTACGATCTTCCGATCGTGAGTCGGGCGCACTACCACCGCGGCCAATCTCCTCAGTCATGAACCCATTTGTCCTTCTCCGACAAAAATCAGCTGAAAGGGTAAGAGAGCTGGGCTCCAACCTGAATGAAATGAAGACGCCTGGTCAGTGAACCGACAGAAGACGCTTGGGACTAGGCAAATTGAGACCCTTGCAGACACATGCAAAAGGTATGATTATATTTCACTGTGGATCAGGGAAATTATTTTCAGAGCCATACTACGTTAGTTACTTAGTATAAACATTATTTTAATTCAAGAATTACATTTCATATTCAACTTAGTGTACTATGATACTGATTTGCATCAACTGAATGTATTGGCATCATTGATAATTTGACTTTGAAAGGTAACAGAATTATAATCCGTACATTTCGACTTCGGATATTCTCTTCATTCCGTTACATCGTTACATCTAGTCCTAGCCTCAAGGCTAGGATTAGAGTGCCACCAAGATTTAGCCAAAGCCTTGATAGATAATAATAACATTATCCTGGGGTGGGTTAAAGGGCACGACAGGAGTAAAGGTAATCGCATTGCCGACCCTTCAGCTAAGGAAGCGGCTGGACTAAAAATGTCAAGACCCAGTGGCACCTACGGCCTGATTACTTCGACAATTGCGGAACTGGCCAAACATCACACACACGCTCAATCTCTAAAGATATGGGATGAAATCGAATGATGCAGTCTTGCAGGATCACCCTGAACGACCCTGGGAAGCTGGCGCCGAAGAAATATCTGGTGATGACCAGGAAAAATCTACGCTCAACAGTGAGATTTCTGACTGGCCACTGTCAACTAAGGAAACACCTCCACAAAATGGTGCTAGTGGACACACATCTACGCAATGAGTCTATGAAACTGTCCGACATGTCCTATGCGAGTGTTCGAAGTTATCGTCAAAGAGTGTATTGGTGAGTCTTGGCCTATACCTGCCGATGTGAGGGAGATGTCTCCCAGAGACAATGGTTCACATGTGGTCTGAGTGCTTTGGGCTTACACTCGCCCTCCCTACTCTACATATACAGATAAAGAACTTTCATTTTAGTATTGACTGTAATTGACTGATCATTTTCTAGATACTCCAAGATTGTATAGGTGAGTCAAATTTTTTTGTACATACAGGTGATAATTTTTCCACCATTTGCAAACAACTTCATGAACAATATGAGTAGTTTAATCAAAACTCAAGCACTACGTAAATAGCACATTTTTATTTTTATAGTTTCCCTGATGAGGACAATGAAAAGTGTAGAAATATTGAAACAAATGTCATAATAGTATCATTTTGCAATCTGGGTACTCCAAAAGTTATATTGAAGTTATAATAAAACTACCAAGGTTTTGTCCAGATTTCCTTGATGAAGAATAAATATTGCTTGTTGTTGTTGTTGTATTTATTCATATTTCCGTTCATTATGATATTAGACATGTCAATAATAAAATTAAGAATTAATGAATATATACCTATGAAATGAAACAGGCACTATACAAAACAGTACAAGCGACATATTCATGCAAATTTCAAAATCATAGACAAATTATTATAAAACAACGTAATATAATTATATACAATCAAAAGGTTTTCCATAAAAATAGGAAGGAAAAGCAGTGAGAACAAGTTATATCAAGACATCCCTTTGCAGGAACTCATCTAAGCTATAATAACCCCCGTTCGTCAATAATTCTTTGATATGGTTCTTGAAACTTACTAAGTGTAGGTCCTTGACATCCTGTGGTAATGAATTAAAAAGTATGATGTCGTTATACCTAAGAGATTTCTTGAATGCCTACGTTTTGTGTTTTGGGATGGTCAAGTGTTTAGTTCGTGTTGCATAATTGTGAGTGACTGACCCGTGATTGAAATGAACTATGTTGTATTTCACATGAAGCAGAGCTTCATACTTATAGATACAGGGTATAGTTAATATTTTATATTTTGAAAATAAAGCTCTACAGCTATACCTCGGTGTAATGTCAAATATGATTTTCATGATTCTTTTTTGTAGAATAAATACACGTCTTGCGCCAGCAGAAGTACCCCACATTAGTATATTTTGAGCCATGCGAGAATAGGCCAAAGAATAATTGACCATCTTGATACCATCTAAGTCTAGCAACTCTTTGAGCTGGCGTATTGCAAATATTGCCTGATTCAATTTTTTACAATTTTATATCTAAGTACATCTATTTGCATTCTGTTTCAGTTGGTTTCTGTCACACCAAGAAACCATAGCGTCCATGACTGAGTTTATATTGAATTCTAACTCATCTATTGTGTTGCCAGACACTGTTATGGTAGTGTCATCTGCAAACATTTCATTGTAACCATGTTTGATATATTTTGGGAGATCATTTATATAGATTGAAAACAGCAGCGCTCCTAATATTGAACCTTGTGGTACACCATGCATAATGTTTCGAATATTAGATGTAGTGTTATTTAGAGACACAACTATTTTTTTGTCAGATAAAAATGACTCAATCCATTTGAGTACGAATTCTCTGATACCAATGTTGTACAATTTACTGATCATAATTTCATTTCTTACTGAATCAAAGGCTTTCGCTAGAGAGCCTGTAGCTAGAGAAATAAGATTGAGACTTATTACTTTCCCTTATCAATGTTATTGTGAACGAACTCAAATTTACTAGCAATAGCTGTTTAAACCGATCTAGCTCTTCTGAAGCCATTGGTCATAATTATTCACTTGCACTATTTCAAACATAAATTTACATACATAAATGAATGTTACCTTTGTACTGGACCTTGTTGAAAACACTCGTGATGATCCTCAGCTCGGGATTTGGCGTGTCACCAATCTGTAATCGTGACAAGAACACATTTAACATATTATTCAGCATATAAATATAGATAGACCTCCCAACCCTTTGCCCATCCCAATGGCGTGACTAAAATCACTTCTGATACTTTCTCTCCTCACACATGCTATACACGCATACCTGGACATTCCTAGAAAGAAATCCTATTTGCATTCGTATTTGCTTCGCCCTCAACATTTTTTGTGATGAATTTTCACTAGTTGGAGTTCTATTACTATGTTTAATCTATTATTATGACGGCATTCTGAAGCTCATTAACAGTTTCAGCATCATTTATGAACTATGTGTTATTTTACTCTCGTTGCAGTCAGGATATTTAAAATCAATATATTATTATTATTATAGTTATTGGTGTTACAATGTGGATATGTGTCAAATAATGGATGTGGTTATTTATGTATTTTCAGATTTGGAAAATTATTTTTGTTCTTTTGACGAAAATCTGAAAGATACACACCAAAGAAAGCAAAAATTTTGTCTTGGAGGAGAAGTAACTTATTTTTTGATAGAGACAGATGATCATACATCGTTGCTTGAAAAAGTTGTATTGGCAAGGATAAATTCCGACTTCCTCACGTGTGGTAAGGTCTGTCATTATTTGCTGCTGAGTTGGAGTATACAGGCTGATTCACGGTGGATGGCACATTAGACGTTTCTGGTGAACCAGACAACGGATCACTTTGAAAATTTAATGGAGGGCGTATTCGGACATTCTCTAGCCAACTAAAATATTTTCGACAATGCGGTGTTGCCGCTTCTATTAGAAAGCAGTAGCAACTTTGATTTTTCAAATGGAACACTCTGTATATAATATTATTTTTGGAATCTCCAACAATTGCCCGACAACTTTTCTTGATATTTCCCTATACCTATCTGTTACCGTTTTCGAAATAAAAATTAATTTCAATTTTTTTCTTCGAAAATCATGACTTCTAAAAATGCCTGAAATGTTCTGAATTCGTATAAATTTCTTGAGGTTCATTGGCGGTAGATTCGGATACATTTCATTGAACTTTCTACATGTTCTGCTGATAATTTTGTCACACTGTCCAAAAATAATAAACAAATTCATAAGAACTTCGTTTGAATAGTTTTGTTCCATCGTTTTGAAGGTATTTGCAACTTCTGAAGTGACGAAAATGTCGATATTATTAGGAGAATGTCACAACCTACTGTCAAATAGTAATTATGGCCTGCTTACCAAATACCGAATGGAAATACCATTCTGAAGGGATATTTTCACAAATAAATGTTCATAAGTCCGAAACTTGACTAGTTAGGTATAGGTATGATATACATAGAAAGAAAGCAAATTTCAGCAGCTTTCCGAATTTTCAATAATAAATAGGGTGTTCCATTTAAAATAATCACATTTCAGCAACTTTTTCAAGCAAACGAAAAAACTGTATTTTTTTACCACCCTGTATCGAAGTAACGGAGATTAGGCTGACGTGTGGGAAGTGTCCAAGTATCACCTAACTCCAAACCAAATTTCGATATCATAGTACTTCTTAACTAAAAGATATCGGCATTTTTAGAAGTCATGATTTTCGAAGAAAAAAATTGAAATTAATTTTTATTTCGAAAACGGCAACAGATAGGTATAGAGAAATTTCAAGAAAAGTTGTCGGGCAATTGTTGGAGATTCCAAAAATAATATTATATACAAAGTGTTTCATTTGAAAAATCAAAGTTGCTACTGCTTTCTAATAGAAGCGGCAACACCGCATTGTCGAAAATATTTTAGTTGGCTAGAGAATGTCCGAATATGCCCTCCATTAAATTTTCAAAGTGATCCGTTGTCTGGTTCACCAGAAACGTCTAATGTGCCATCCACCGTGAATCAGCCTGTATTTTGTGAATTAGGCAAACGATTTCTAAAAGGAATAAACAAGGTACAGTAATAATTTTCTGACTGATGAAAAGTGAATTGCAGTGGTCTTGTGATTGAGCTCTACATAGGTATCTGACAGCCCTTTTTTGTAGGACGAATACTAAATTTAGTAGTTGCTGACAACAAAAGCGCCAAAAGGCAATTCCATATCTCGAGTGGGACTCTATCAAGGAAAAATACCTACACAGTTCCGGCTGAGGACTGATTGAGTTCGTTAGAAACAATTCGACCTGCATAGCAACCAGATGCTATTGCTATGCATGAATTTGTTATATGCTCATCAAATTTTAATTATTCATCTATAAATACCCCTTGAAATTTTGTGTGAGTTTTGTTAACTATAGCGCGATTTTCTATAAGTATGTCGTCAAAATTGAGTTCAAAGCAAACTATGTTCGTTTTATTCGTGTTGAAACATAAGGAGTTTGAATCGCACCACTGTTTAACCCTACAGAGATCCAGAGTTATGAAGTCTCTGAGATTATTTTCATTTGTTCCACGCCAAAGGATCGTGGTGTCATCCGTAAAAAGTGGGAACTTTCCTTTAATGTCAATGGTAACCAGATCATTCAGATAAAGCAGTAAAAGGATAGGACCCAGAACCAAACCTTGTGGTACACCTGATGTATTTCCTTGGAGTTTTACTAACTGCTTCCTGCCTGTAAGATAACTGTAAAGCCAGTTATATGACAATTATCTAATGCCATAATTATGTGTGGTATTCCAGACGCCTGTAGACGTGACGAACTTGTAGAGCTGAATCTGGATGATTTTGAAAGCACCAGTACCAGAGTTTTGGTTACATTGAGGTATACTTAAGACAAAAAGAACAGGGTGTTCGTCATTCCCAAAGAAAGACTTCTTTTGCGGCCTTCAAATTTGGAAAATGGGCGATTCTTCATTGGTTATAGGAATGGTAAATGTGTAAAACAAGTTGTGGGCATTCATATTATTAGAGCTGTTCCGAAGAAAATTGCAGCATTCTTAAAACTGGTAAACCCTCTGCTCTACACAGGGCACTCGTTTCGCAGATCCTCGGCTGCGTTAAAAAAACTTGGAGGTTGGATTTCCTCAACAAAAAGTTCGAATACTGGTGCTATAAATGGTAAATCTTTCATCGATGGAATAGAAATTTCAAATATCAGCAATTGTCAAATTACTTTTCGAATTCATAAGTAGTTAGTATTATTATGATTATTGTCATTGTAATCAGAACAGAGTTTCTGAAGAAATATCTGAACAAGTAATTTCTTAACGGACGGAGGCTGTTAACATTAACTTTTCAATTGTCATCTGAATACCCGTAAATCAAAATAACAGTATTGGATTACGAAAATAACTTTTCATAACTTGATTGAATATGCAGTTATTTTCATGAAAATTTCGTTTCTGGAATGGGGAAGATATTGAAATGAGCTGGCCCCTTCGATCACCAGACCTGACTCCGTTATATTTTTTCTGTGGGGATATTTGATAGGAAGTGTTTATAGAAATATTCCACGATATTTGAACAAATTTTGAAAGAGAGAATGAGGCAAAAGTGTGGTGAAATAACACCAGGCCAATTGAGCGAGACTGGCCAGAATTTGAGACGACGTTATAAAAAATGTAGAGCTTGAAGGGGGATATATTATGAACTCCAATATCTGAAAAAACTGTTCCATTTATAATTGACTTATTTTTACTGTTGGTAATTTTTCTAAAATTAAAAACACGTTTTTAACTTTTGATTTGTTGATTTTAATCAACTTATGTAACTTTGTAGCTGAGTATGCGATGTATTATTTCATTGAATGGTTACTTTTGTAAAATTCATAGACTTTCATACAAGGTCAGTCAAAAACTCAGGGACTTGGAAATTTGTCATCATATAACTAACATATTATTTCAGAATCGGTTCATGGGTTCCAAAATAACAGGGTGTTGTACTCTGTAGATATTTGAAAATATCATGAATTTTATTTGTGAAATTATAAAACGATGAAAATAAAAACAACAATAAAAGTTAATTGGCGCTACGGGGCGACTACATTGATTCCAGTGGCGCATTTGCTTTTTCAGCTGCAGTAAAACCCGGAAAAACCTGTAGCATCATATCCACTGAATATCTTGATCTGCCAATGTCCTCTCTCTTATAAAACAAAATGTTGGGTGTCTCCAGAGGCTCCGATAGATTCAATACATCGCCAGAACACTTCGTAACACGATTATTGTCAAACTTAAACCGGTCCCTTTCGTCTTTGACCAAGGCGTAATAATGACCAAATTCAACGCCAGAACCACAGTGAACAATGAATGCATGAATATTATAATAGTGGTCTGCTAGATTGAATTGTTCATCTATTTCGAACCTTCGAAAGAGTTTTTTGCTTCCGTCAGAGGTTGAGTCTTGTTTGAAGATCATTAGTGTTATTATTAGATTGACTGGTGCCTCAGATATACTTGTTTCCCTATAACAGTCAGTTAGTTTGGCACATGTTTGGCAATACAGTCGATCATCACCTGTTAAAAATTCCATTTCAGATTAGTTGCAGTCCTCGTAGTTATGGTTCCCTTTCAGAGGAAGAGCTTCATGAAGCAAGAGCCGAAACGATCCCTCTACGAAACCCTTCTTTACTTGGAAGGATCGATCGCAGCTTGAGGAATGGTTCTTATGGAGATTCTGTGAAACATGTTCTTTCTTACGAATCAGTAGAGAGTTGTCCCGAAAATCTGGAGAAGAAAATTGGATTGGATAATTTAGGAAACACTTGCTACGTGAATAACATTTTACAAGCGTTGTTCATGATGAAGAACTACTCATTCATCATACTCAAATATCTGTTCATGCAGCTGCAGCTTCGTAAGAATGTATCATCTGTCCCTCCAACCGATTTCCTGGAGTCTTTGAAGTCTACTAGATACTCGTTAGGACAACAAGAGGATTGTTCCAAATCCTTGGGGTTCTTGTTGAATACTCTTCGTGAGCAAAACAATAGAAAAATCAATACTCCTGACCGCTATGGATTGAATGATTCCGTACAGTCCATCTCGTCTTGTGTTTGTAAATCTTTTGCTGGAAAAATCCTCATTTGTTTACTTTGTAGTAAATGTTCAAGAGGTAGCAAAAACTTATGTGAATTTCTGGAACTTCAACTAGCGTTTCCTAATATGACTAATAACCAGTTTTTGCAAAGCTGTAGATATTTTCTAAGGTTCACGATATTTTTTCAAAAACCAAGATAATTCGGTATTATCGACCACTAGTCAACTATGCGAAGTGTTATCAATTTGATACGACACTTCTCAATCCTCTGTTGAAGTAAGAAACCTTGTTGTGACAGAAACTTTCATTCATTACAATCAGCGTAAAAAACCTTTTTTCTTTGACTGCATGCCTCAGTGTGATTCTTGCACGGTTCACACATTACATAATTGGAACGGCGTTTTATTCGAAGAGGATATTCATTTCCATTCACAATCGAAATGGGTGCAAGGCATTTATTTCAATACGGTTATCACGCAAAACTTTCCATTTTCGGTTGTGGTTTTAATAAACTCCGGATCACAGGCACTAAATGTAACCAGTATTCAGTTCAAACGTAGCGGATATATTACATTTCCATATTTCGTGTAAATAAGCTTGAATTGCAAATATTGACACTGATATTTACTGCATTCACAAAATTCAAACGGTTTTTGGGATGTTGCAGGTTTCTCGGTTCTTCATGTGTTTTGAATTATTCAACAGGATGAGCTTTCATTTTTTACAGTGATCTCTCTGTAAATTTTGTTGATCATAACTCTGATTATACAAACTTTTGCTGATATTATCAATTGTTCAAAATGTCTTTTAGTGCAAAATTCTGATGACGATTGAAGAAATCCAGCTGCAGTTTCGTAAGAATGTGTCATCTTTCCCTCCAACCGATTTTCTGGTTTCTTTGAAATCTACTGAATCTACTTGTTAGGACAACAAGAGAATTGTTCCGAATTCTAGAAGTTCTTCTTGAATACTCTTCGCGGGCAAAACAATAGCAGAATCAATACTCCTGACCACACTGGATTGAATGATTCCGTACGGTATATCTCGTCTTGTGTTTGTAAATCTCTTGCAGAACACTATTATAATCTTCATGCAGTCATTGTTCACTGTGGTTCTAGCGTTGAATCTGGTCAAAGACGAAACGGATTGGTTTAAGTTTGACGATAGTCGTGTCACTAAATGTTCTGGCCCTTGCAGTGAATTCAGTGAAGCCCTACATTTTGTTTTATGAGAGAGGGGATATTAGCAGATCAAGATCTTCAGATGATGTGGTGTTGCAGGTTTTTCCGGGTATTCCTGCAGTTGAAAAAGCAATTGTGCCACTGGAATCAAAGAAGTCGTCCCGGAGTGCCAATTAATTTTTGTTGTTGTTTTATAATTTCATGATTTTCATTTTAGGATTGATAGTTCATTATAATATTAGTTGCAATGTTCTTTTTGCACGGTGTGAAAGAAAATGTTTGGATAATCATTTTCTTACAAAATATTAAACAGTATATACTGCATTATTCAAAATACTCTATATTGCCAGTGATTTCAAACTCACACGAATTAAATTTGAAAAACGTTCGAAATTTTCCTTCAACCACTGGAAATTAGTGTCGGATAGTGCTAAGTTATTGATATGACTCCATTTTGAATAAATTTGTGTTTTTGTGTTGTCTCCCACACACAATCTGTATTTTTGAGTTCTCCAAAATATTTTCATCGCATAGTTTGAGAAGTTTCGTCTGAAAAATAGCTCACGGTGATGATAAAGTTTCTCTAATAATTAGGATAGAGTGATCTGAATGGAGTCCGTGGAGTTCGAAGAGGAAATCTAGATATTCCTTAGTTTTCTCTCCACTTTTCTGATGATATTTTTCCTCACCATCACTGTAAAACTTTTATAGGTGGCAATAACGTACTATTAGGTTTGCGTTATGTCGATGAATGTGAGGTGAAACTGTATCTTATGGATATATCGACAGCCAATGCATTAGAGTCTCAGGTGTCCCTTGGCAGGTTCTGCACCTGGTGTCAGGGACCTTAGGCCCATCAGGCGACTACACTAGATGAAGGTGTTGGAGCCATCATCCTGTCAGACCATAATGAACCCCTAGGTTTGTTTTCCTCACCTGAGGAAAGCCGAATTATTCAATATTGTTGGGGAATATCCAATGCTTTGGCTCATTCTTGTGTTGTCTCAGGAGTGAAGTGATCTCTGCTCATTTTTTGCCGGCCTTTCACTGAACAGGTACCAACTCGGTGGTAGAGTTGTAATCACCTCGTTCAGTGTCGAAAATAAACAAAACCCTTCGGGCAGCTGCTTAAAATAAAAATGCCCCAATTTCTGCTCTCTCATGGTCGCGGACCATGCAGTGAAGGGGATCCGAAATGATTCCTGATGACATTACAGGTTTCATCTAGTAACATTCTGATATTCAGACATTTCAAACTCAAAAGGCCACGTTTTCCTGTTGTATACAACCGTGAAACTGACGATTTCGAATGCAAACTCCTATGGGAAAGCATCTTCTCCTCTTCACTACTCCAAACGAGTAGAGTGAAATTGGAACGGCAGGCATATTCATAGCAGCAACTTTTTTCTGATAACCAGATCTGTCAAAGTGTGTGCTGATACTTGCCGCGGAGAGAGTTCTTCACTGCTGTTACCTCTTATGAGTAGCGTTGTTCCATCCCTATCCCAGAGAAAGTACTCTCCAGCATCCAGATGGTGCAGAAAGCTTCGTCCAAGAGCTGCACATCCTCTCCGTGATTTTTTCATTGTCCTCTCCTGAAATGAACCATTGGACATTTGTCTTTACCAATTTTCGTACCCATAGCATGTATATACCCTTCCACCATCCTCAAGGACTTGGAGATTATTTTCTCTAGGAGCATGCATTTTAAGGTCATCCATATGAAACAAATGAATGACTTCAGGCCTCCGGTGTGCCATAATTATATCTTTGATCATTTCTGAGCGCAACGGATGATGCAAATAGTGAGATGCAGAAAAGAAGAGTGATCCTTTTTGACCAAAAGTGACTCTTTTTGAACACTGGTGATGCACCAGAGTGTTGTAATGTTAGACATTTGGGCAAATACAACATGAGCTCAATCGATGTTGTATTAAATGTCTTCTGGTAATCAATCCGGGCCATAGAGAAGTTACGATTATACTATATTGAGTGCTGCGCTACACATCTATCGATGAGGAGGTTCTTCTTATATGCAGCGACTTCTCTCTTCCACCCTCTCTGCTCATATATTTGTTCGAATACTCGGTCAATTGTGGTGAGTATTATTGTGTATGATATGCTCGTTGAGAATCAATCAATTCAATCATGTTATCGGTCTGTAGTCCTCAGGAATCGTCGAATTTATTTTGAGGAGATAAGCTAGGAACTCTGGCCAGATTTCGGTAGTTTTTTTACATTAAAAAGTGTTCAGCTCATCTGGGCCTGGAGCAGCAAACTTCATGGAATCCATGAAGACTCTTGAAGCTAGGCTCTTGAAGCTTTCTGCTGGAAATTCTGCGCTAGAGCTGGTGTGCCTGAGTTGAGTGGCTGTGTGTTATAATAAATATCGTTCTAGAAGAATTTCAACTGAATCACTGTCGGCGGATCATTCAGAATGCGCGGAGGCTCTTTAAATGAACGAGAAGGTTTCTTGCGGAACTTGAGGTCTTCCGCATCGCTGGTCCGATGAATGACTTTTTATATTATTATACTTATCATATTCTGATGATTGTATGATCATTGTATTCTATCGACTGGAAGTTTTTAATCCTATTGGGTATATCAGTTCTCAGTTTTTTCACATGAGCTGTTTGAGTTATCATCATACATACAAACAAACATACATACATATATAGATACAGGTGAAGCTAATATAAAGTGTGTAAAATCTGGGGAAATAAATGAAATAAGAAAGGAAAAAAATAAGAGGAAAAATTATTCATTTAGTAAACAAGGAATAACAAAATCATTGTTTATCAAATGTAATAAACAAAACAACACAACAAAAAAATATTTTTTGAATGTTTCCTACACTAAATTAGTCAATTTTTACTAATTTTGGGGTGATAAAAACGAAAATAACAATGAAAATTTTTTATTAGCTCTGGTTTTTGAGATACACAGTACTTAATCTTAAAGAGTAGTTATACTATACGTGAAAAGTGAAAGTACATAAAACAATATTGTTATGTTTCTTTTAGAATATTTTAAGTACAAAATTAATAAAAAAAA
>NW_019289500.1:477175-501723 GCF_000500325.1 Leptinotarsa decemlineata | reverse complement strand
TATATATATATATACATATATCTAGTTCTGTGTCATCCAAATACTTATGTGAATTGCAATTTCTCAAAACAGAATCTAGATCACAAGTGTATATGCAAAATAATAGGGGTCCAAGTATAGATCCCTGAGGCACTTCAAATTCAATGAATTCACCGCTTGATTTTCCCTTCGAAGTTTCTACAAACTGTGAACGATCTTTAAAATAGCTTTTAATGTAATTCAAAGCAGGTTCATAGAACCCGATAAAGTTCAAAAGTGCAAATGAAATTGGATAACTATTTGTATCAAAAGCAGTCGTGTTACCTTAATCAGCAGCTTCGAAAATATCGCCGTATCACCACTACAGGAACAAATTCCGGATGATTTTTCTTTAATAGTGGAACTTCATACTGGAATCATCCTAATTTGTTGATTTCATAAAAAAACGAAAGTGCTCGGTCGATAATTTGGAAAACAGGATTCTGAATCGGGTATGCAGTGAATAAAAAACGGAACAGTGGAAATAGAATTTTCCTTCAGCGCATTCCATATTTCGCATAGCACACACAATCAGCGACATATTGGCTGAAAGCAGCGTTTATGTACCATCCAATACAATTTAGGAAAGCTGAGTAGCAAAATTGGGGCACACTGTAGCGAAGTCTTTTGAGGAGCAATATATTGAGCGGGAGAAAGCTTCCAGGGGCCCTAAGCTCACATTCGTCTTCGCGGATTCGAATGGCTCTTATTGAATTTCTTGAAAAGTCAGCGTGATGGACTGGGATATGTATCCATTCTGTGTTATTACTTTATTTCTATCGATTTAGCTCTTCCTTTTGTATTGCATATACAGCGGATATATCCTTGCATGTTATGAGGACGAGAAAAGAAATTTTCCTAGAGAATTCCGTTTTCAGTGGGTAGTTATATAAGATTTGAAGCGATATTGTTGAGTGAACCTATTTATAGATGATATCCAGTTTTATTATGGAAAAATGATTTCTCTACTATTCAAACGATTGTTTCTTCACATCTTTCATTGCGAGTTATATCAGGAACTGATAGTTCACCGGTATAACATTACAGATGCATGTTCCCAGACCAGGTCGTTGGCCGATCCAGCTTGCTTACTCAGCATTGCGTCATATGCGAACTGATTTATACACCTTGTTTTATTATTCATGTCATTCAATTGTAGTTATTTGCCTTAAATGTACAAATAAAGTTTTTAAAAAGTCTCAAAGCAAATCCTTCGAAATAATTTGCGATTGGGCAGGTTTGCTTGTTAGGTTTCAAAAAGTAGTGAACATTGCTAATCGAGATAGACATTGCTAGAAGAGCATTTCACCAACCGAGTTGGCACCTTCAGGAGATGATGTTCGAACTCCACCTTTGATTATTGCGAATATTGTCTTCTGTAAGTTGAGGGGGGAGTGAGGGTATCCTTGAGTGTTGAAGGTGATTGACAATGTTTCATGATGAATTTCACTAGTTCGGACTTCCATTGCTTACTATATACAATGATTTGAAATCCCTGAAACAACTAAAAAAGAAGAATTGAAAATGAATAGCTGAAAATAACAGTTATATTATTCGAAATAAACCTGAAATGAAATAATAGTGAAATAAAATACAAGTAAAATTAAAACAATTGAATAAATAATAATAAAGAAAAGAAAGAAGAAAGAAAATAAAAATAAAAAGTGGAGAGATTCCAAGTCACGTTAGTTCACGACGTTTCGATTGTTAGTATCTACAATCGTCTTCGGGTGATGACTGGACTGATTCCTCCGAGAGATGACTATTTATAGGTCGTTCGAGTACTTTCACTTATCCCCGCTTTCCATTTTCCGCTTCACTGGTTCCGTGGGAGATGACCGTTTTGGCGGGAGTTGGCCATTTTTCGCTTGATGATGGGTTCCCATATGTTGCGTATTTCTACGCTAGCTTGGCTGAATACGTTGTTGGACAACATGTATGCGGCTTCCTTGAATTTTCTCCTAAACCAATGCTCCTCTCTGTGCAAGATCTCAGCTTGGGACCACTCGATGTTGTGTTGATGGGTCCAAACATGGTCTGCTATTCCTGATTTGCTGGTTTCACCTCGCTGTGTGTGTTTCTTGTGCTCGGCAATGCGAACATTTAATGGCCTCTTAGTTTCACCAATATGGGATTTTCCGCACTCACAGGGTATCCGGTAAATGCAATTCTTGAAATCGCAGTCTACGTTCGATAGCCTGGTTTTCGTGAGGCTGCTACGGATAGTGTTACCGGATCTGAAGCAGGTTCTGATGTTGTACTTGGAACCAATTCTTCTTATCCTCTCCGATAATCCTCTGATGTATGGGAATGCAAGCACAGGTTGTGACGGCTTCTTTTCCTTGCGCGGCTCCTGCTGTTTTCTAGTCAAAGTCTTTTCTACCATCGTTTTGGAGTAGCCATTTCGTTGAAGATCATTTTTGATGATGTCTAGTTCCTCCTCAAGACCTTCCTTGGTATTACAAAGTTCAAAAGCACGGTGTAATAGAGTCTTGCTGATTCCTCCTTTAGTCGATTGATGGTGGTTGGATTCGTGGTTCAGATAATGTCCCGTATGAGTGGGTTTTCGGTATACAGATGTTTTCCACTTAGTGTCAATCCTCTTCACCAAAACGTTTAAGAATGGCAATTCGTTGTGGATTTTCTCCTCCATTGTGGAATTGATGGAAGGTCTCACGATGTTGATGTGTTTCAGGAAGGCGTCTAGTTCAGTATTGCCGTGGTTCCATATTATGAAGGTGTCATCAACATATCTCAACCAGACTCGAGGTTTCTCATGGGCTTCTTCAATGGCCAGAGTTTTAAACCACTCCATATATATGTTGGCTATGACTGGTAAAAGTGGCGATCCCATTGGCAGTCCCTCATCTGGTGTAAAGAATTCGTCCTTCAGTTGGAAATAACAGTTTCTTACACAGCATCCTAGTAATTCCATAATTACTTCTATATGTAGATTCGTTCTCTCTTTCAGGTTCCCGTCTCCGGATAGCTTTCTCTGTATGATCTGGAGTGCTTCTTCGACCGGAAAGTTGGTGTGAAGGCTTTCCACGTCGAAACTAATTAGTTGATCTTCCTGTGTGACCTCAATTGACCCTAGTAGTTCGACAAAATGTTTTGAATTCTTCACAAAAGACGATGTTTCTCCTTGTAATGGTTGTATTGAGGGAAGTAAAAATCTAGACAAGTTCTGAGTAGCCGAATCTCTGGAGCTGGTGATCGGTCTCTCCACTTTTTATTTTTATTTTCTTTCTTTTTCTTTTCTTCATTTTCATTTATTCAATTGTTCTAATTTTACTTGTATTTAATTCCACTATTATTTCATTTCAGGTTTATTTTGGTTAATATAATTCTTATTTTCAGCTATTCATTTTTAATTCTTCATTTTCAGTTGTTTCAGGGATTTCAGGATTTCAAATAATTCTATATGGTAGACAATGGAAGTCCGAACTAGTGAAATTTATCCTTGAGTGTTTCCCCGTAGAGGAGTTTGGAAGGGTTTCAATAGCCATCAGTCTGAGTTTCTGAAGCCGCGGTTAAACCACGTCTTGAGTTTTGCATTATTAGATGTTTCGTGTATGGCTTTAAAGCCATTTTCGTAAGCTGGAAAGTTTGGTCACACTGAGGTCTCAATCTACCAATTCATCAGATACAGACATACTTTCAGGGTTCTGTGACTTGACGCCAGGGTGTCAGTCTGCCCTCTTTCCAGGTCTCGTCAGTGGTCTTCAAATTCGAAACATTAATTTCCTTGAAATGACGAAATAAAAAATAGGAAATATTCATTTTACTCAAAAGGATAAAAAAATTCTACAAGAATGAAAAAAAAAAATATACACAAGAAAGGGTTTTTTCCTTCTTGTTGAAAGATTGCTTGCGTTCAGACCATTTCCAGGAACGGCAGGAAAAATGTTGAAAATAACCAGTTTCTTTGCTATTAGTGATATGAAAAATAATTGAAGAAGCCTTAAATCACAATATCCTTGGATATTTGGAGAGCTTCAACACTTTGAGCGATCATCAATATGGCTTTCGGAAGAAAAGATCAACAGGCGACCTTCTACAGTAAGTCAGCCATATTTGGAATAACGCAATCGAGAAATATGGAGAATTAAGAGCTGTTGCGCTTGATATTTCTAAGGCCTTTGACCGTGTGTGGCATGAGGGGTTTGCTGGCCGAACTTTGATGCTATAACTTGTCGGATCATTGTTGTGTATGGCTCAGCAGCTTTCTGAAAGAACGTTTCCTATCAGTGGCCATCGATGGATATCTCTTGAACACTTCTACCATCAACGCTGGAGTTCCCCAGGGATCCATATATTGCTTTGCTGACGTTAGCATACTTGTCTTGTCATTTGAATTCCACAACTCTCTTGGCAACAGGAGGTTGCATATCTTAATGGGGATCTAGGAGTGATTCCAAAATGGGTGGAAGTAACCAGGTTCAATTCCCAGGCATCGGTTTTCTCCAAAAAGATAAATGTCTCCGCTTTCTGCTTCAATGAGTTTATTGGAGCTAAAAATTGACATCAATTTGTCTTGGCACAATCATGTCGCTGGACGGCTGCTTCTCAAAAGTTTGGAACACTGTTCCGAACCAGAAAACTGTACACATCCCATCAACTTCTGATGCTTCTTTGGAGTATTGTTCTCATGTACGGAGCTCCACCTCCAAGTATACCCTGAAGCTTCCATCCAGAAAAGAGCCATCCGCCTGATTGGAGACGCGAACATTCCGTGCAACCTTGATAGCTTGGAACATCGAAGAAAGGTTGGAGATTTGCCTCTCTTCTATAAATACTTTCACGGGATGTGTTCCAGTACTTTTGGCACATTTGATTCCACCAAGAGCGGTACATATTAGAAATACGCGACGGACTGTGACTGCTCATTGTTTTGAGGTGGAACTCGGTACACCTCGAACTTCACTGTTTGAGAACTCTTCCTTTCGAAGAACTGTGTTCATGTGGAATGAACTTCCCAAGAATGTTTTTCCAAATGAATTCAATCTCCAGCAGTTCTCTAGCACCGCTCTGAGAATGCCTTAAGGATTTTCCAATAGTGCTTGTGTTTCGTCTCTCTTAAAAAAAAAGTGAGACCTTATACAGTTTCGCAAGTGGAAACTAAAACTATGTGCTGCTAAGACAGAGGTTTCCACCTGAACAACAAATTAGCCAATAGATAACTGCAAATCTACTTTTAAGGCATGCTACTAAAACACAATAAACAACCTGAGCATCTAGGGGTTACACTAGGCAGAACGTTGAGTTTTAAAGAACATATGTCGAAAACAACAGCTAAGATCAAAACATGTGATAACATCCTCTGGAAACTATGCGGCACTACTTGGGGGGCATCAGCCCCAAGTGTGACTGTGGAGACGATATGCAAACAATCAGTCACATCGTTGAAGACTGCCCACTGAGGGCCTACACCGGTGACTCCTCCTGTGTCTTTTTATGCTCTCATACAACTATGTTTGTTATGTTAACTTTTGTGATGTGAATGAGCCATACCCTTAATAAATAAATATTTCGAATAGAAATTGTCATAAACTGCCAAAATGAATATCCAGAAGGAATATGAGAAGAATACAAGAATGTAAATGAAGCATTAGAATCTTTCTACCATATTTTGAACATGTCTTTGTCGTTGTTTGTTCCACGAAAAAAGTTTAAAACTTCTACATATCCTAAATGGTTTAATGCAGATCTAAGGTATCTTATAAAACAGGAAAAAAATGGTCCATAAAACTTACTTAAATTCTTGTGATGATAGGGACTAGGTATATAATTTTTTCAGACCTTAGAAGAATATGCAAGAACTTATCTGAGACTTGCTTTAGAAATTATGTGAATCAGCTCAATCAATCCATATATACCAATCCGAAATTTTTCTGGAATTATTTTAATAATAAAAGGGCTACAAATGAAATACCGGACACAGTAAAATATGGGGCTGAGATTGGAACCAACAGCAAGCAGATTGCAGAGTGTTTTGCAAACTTTTTTGCTACTGAGTATTCTTTTTCTGCTGATATAGATGTTAATAATTTTTCAAAATTGGTTGAGTATGATATACCAGATTTCTACGTGTCAGTGGAAGACATTTTCAACAAAATTTTCAATCTCAAAGACAAACTGAATTGTGGATCTGATGGCTTTCCCGAGTATTTTTTCAAAAAATGTATCTGTACCTTAACATATCCCATATTTCTTATTTTCAAGTTCTCATTAGAATCTAGTTCATTTCCTGACCTGTGGAAACATAGCTTTATCCGGCCTATTTTTAAATCTGGTGATAAACAAAATGTGGAAAATTATCAAAGTATCTGTAGTCCGTCTTCACTTGCGAACATTTTTGATTCATCAGTTAGTGATCAATTAAAATTTTATTGTAAGGAACGTTTAATAAATAATCAACATGGATTCTCACAATATAAATATATTATTACCAACTTGATGATTTTTGAACACAAAATATTGGATGTTTTGTGAAGTGAAGGGCAAATGGATACAGTGTATACGGATTTTTCAAAAGCAAACATAACCCTGTTGATCGTACACTTCGACTTATTAATGAAAGAAAATTGGAAGTAACTGGTATATCTCTCAGCAAATTCATAAACAACCTCTTAACTACATGGTAGTATTATGATATGTATTTTATAATAACTTAAGTTAATGTAATGTAGTATATTACTTTATTATATAATTGTTAATTTTATTATCAAATGGGGGTGATCCCGTAAAATAAATAAATAAATGGATAAGTAACCACATAATTGTTTTCGTTTAAAACATTTCTAATTTTTTTTCTCATTTTCTTCAGTTAAATTTTTGTTATTGAATAGTTAAACAAAATTGAATCACGTCAGTTTCATGTATACCACACACCCTCATCTCGATAACATATGCGGATCAAATGGATTTATTCAAGGTAGTTTGTTTAAAGTTATCCCGGAATTCGTATATTAGTGCTCGGGATGTAGAACCGAAACTTTATTTTTGTATGTGAGGGGAATGTTAAGCAAGACATCAGAGTTTTCAGACAGTTTGATATAGTACTTTCAGGTGAAGCGCTTTCTCATATGCCTTGAATTTATTTATTTCCCAAAAAGGTTTGACGTTGGTATGATGTTATAGGGTTCACAATACGGACTGAATATGATCCGTGAACTGTATGCAATATTCACCGACAGAATTTCATTTTGGGAATCATAACATTTGTTAGGGTAGAGATCAAGCCAAGCAGTAAGCGTGTAGTCGTATCTTTGATGTATCCTCCACTATTTTCGTGGGTGTTCAAAATATTCAAAGGAATAGTTGAGCGAGGAAAAAGTGTTGCGGGTGTCAATTCATTGGTTGTTATCTGAAAGTATCGCAAAGAGGAACTGACAAATTCAAAACACCTTAAATTTTTTATTTGAAAGGGAAAAAGTTTTGTCTTGAAACCCACAGAGAAGTTGTGTCGTCCCTTAATGTGGAGGGAACGACGAGAGCATCAAGCAAACTATACATTTGGAGCAACCAGAGAACTGAGAGGAAGAGACTAACCTGCATGGTTAGAAAACAGAAGAGCGTTCGATGGTATTAATGCAGTTCTAACCGTTTACTAAGATTCGATATTCTGCTCACCAAAAGATCCTGACAAGCTATCTGTTTCTGTTGAAGTGAGGGTTGCCTTTTATATTTCGGGATTAGATAACAAAAACAAATATCAATCATCGAAAATCACTTTATTGTTTTTCAAAATATGCCCCATGAAGATCTATACACTTTTAATTTTTTTTTTAATTCTCCATTCTCCAGAAGGACATTGCCTGATCGACTTTATAATAGCATCTTTCAATTAAAAAATGTTTAAGACATTTTTCAAAACATGTTAAGGTTTGACTCTGTCTTACATAGTTTAGTAATTTATTAAATAATGAAGGACCTAGTGAGTTTGGAGAGTTTTTAGATAATTAGACCCTAGAAAAGGGTATATTCAGCTGATTTTTTATTCTTGTGTCATGTTTATGAATGCTAGATCTGGTTGAAAAACTGTTATAGTTACTAAATATATACACACAAACTTCAAAGATAAAGAGTGATGGTAGCGTCATGATTTTACATGTTTTGAATACATCAACAAAGCTTTGTCGAGAGGATAGACTGAACATTACTCGGAGTATTCTCTTTTGTGCAACGAATACATCATTAGCTCTCGAAGACCTTTCCCAGAGGGAGATGGCATATCGAAGTCTGGAGTCCACTTGGGCATAGTAGAGCATCAGCAAATGATAATTAGACAGAACTGATCTCAAATTACGTAATTAATAGGAAACAGAATTCAATTTATTGATTGAGATTTTACAGTGTTCTCCCCAAGAAATATGTTCGTCTATATATACTCCAAGAAATCGAACGGTCTTATCAACTGACTGTAAGTCTCCGAAATCAACTACACTAGCTTCTTTTCGTCTATTGTGAAAGCGTATACATTTTGTTTCATTTGTATTTAGATGAAGTGAGTTGGCTCTAAACCACTGAGCCATATCAAAGGAAACTTTTTACATTTCTGACGTATACAATATTCATCCCTATCTGATACAATAACTGATGTATCATCAGTGTAAACAATGATTGAGCTATCACATATCTTCACAATATCGTTGATATGAAGTATAAATAAGGTAGGTCCTAGGACCGAACTCTGAGGGATACCTACTTCAGAATAATCATTGCATGATGACATATGGCTACTAATAGTGACACGATTATTACGTTTACTCAAAAAACTTTTCATCCATTCATGAGTGACACCTCGGATACCGTATCGAGATAGTTTATTCAATAAGATTGTATGACTGATGCAATCGATCGCCCTGCTTAGGTCACAAAATACCCCAATAGGGCACTCACCCGCATCAATGCATTTAATGACTTCAAGAACATATGAGTGTATTGCAATTGTGGTCGATTTATTTTGCACAAAACCATGTTGATCCGCAGTTATGACATTGAAATGCTTGAGATAAGATAACAATCTCTCCAAGAATGATAATTCAAATATTTTGGAAAAGATGGAGGGTACCGTAATTGGTCGATAGTTACTTATTAGGGAGGAATCATCTTTTTTATATACAGGTGTAATTTTACCAGTTTTCAAAGCTTGCGGGAATGTTCCATTTGCAAATGATACATTTATGAGATAGACTAGTAGTGTCATAATATGTTTAAGAACACGTTCAACAATCACATGGGGTATCCCATCCGATCCAGAGGAAAATTTATTTTTCAGTTTTCTGTTGAGCATGACAGATAGTTCATGTTCATTAAACGGAAGGAGGAGAAAAGAACTAGACTATATTTCAATATTATTCAAATATTGATTAGCTATATCTTCATCAAGCAGTTCAATTTGTGAAATTAATTTCAGTTTGCATGCGTTTGAACCAATTGTGTAAACCACTTTTGCCACTCTGATTGAGGTATTTTCAAAACATACATTCTGAAAGCAGCAATCGCTTCTTCAGGTGTCGAAAAACGTTGACCTCTCAGTTTGTTCTTTACGTGCGGGAATGAAAAAAAGTCATTCGGTGCCAAATCAGTACTATACGGCGGATGACTCATCAAATCAATGTTTTGGGTGCTCAAAAATGCAGTTGTTTGAGCCGATGTGTGAGAGCTCGCACTGTCGTGGTCCGTATTTGGCGGTTGGCTTTCCTGATTTTTTGGAAGACAACTGGCAAACAAATGGTTGTTTATCACTCAGAATTGACTGTTCTGCGGTGTTCTAGTGGTACAGTTGCGACATGCTTGAAAGTGCTTCATGCGCGTGGCTCTTCTTGACTGCTGTTTACTTTCGGGTTCATACGCGTAAATCCACGATGCATCACCTGTCACGATGTCATAGACGTGTTTCGAAGCACCGCGATCGTATTTTTTGAGCATTTCCTGCGACAAATCGACACGAGCCTTTTTTTGAGCGATTAACAAATTGTGTGGGATCCAACGCGAACAAATTTTTTTGACAGTCAAATGTTTATGCAATATTGCATGTATGCCGGTCCCACTAACGCCTAAGGTTGTCTCAATCTCACGATAGGTCACATGACAATCTTGCAATATCAGTTCGCGCACAGCATCAATGGTTTTTGGAACAACAACTGATTTTGGACGACCTTCACGAAATTCGTATTGGAGTGCACTACGACCACGATTGAATTCACCATACCATCGTTAAACACTGGTTCTTGATGGAGCTTCATCGCCATAAATTGAATTAAGTTCATCCATGCACTGTTGCTGAGTTAATCCACGTTGAAAGTTGTAAAAAATTATCGCACGAAAATGTTCACGATTTAATTCCATTTTTTTAGCCGAGATTAATCTTTCAATAATCTTACTGTAAAAAACACAAAACGTTCTGAGTACTTAAAAGCTAAAAAATGTTCAACTTCACGATAGAGCTGTCAGTTGCATCAATAGGGTTGCCAAATCCCGAAACATAAAAGGCAACCTATCGTATAGCGAGCAAAAATCATTTCTCAACCTCTCGAATTGAGCAAATTTTCGAATTCAATTGACTCTGTATCTCTCATGGTTTCCGATTTCTCCATGCTGACCCCCCATATCTAGTACACGAAGTACATCGACACTTCATCTTCTGCGTATTGTCAGCTTGTCCCCGTACTAAATTCGAGACACTTTGCACTTGCAGACACATTAAAGTTGCACGAACTTCTCGAAACAATTTCCAGAGTCTTGTTTCCTTCGGTGACAGCTAGATGTTTTGATTCGCTCACAATCTGATTGCGCAGGGTGTTATGAATAATAAAAAGCACGATTACGTGTCGTTGCCTACGAGAGTTTTTCGTTCAGAGTTTGCTGAATAGAGTTTGGTAACAGTTTTTCAGATCTATGGATTCAATATTGCAGAACTAATGAGATGAATTATGTCTCTGTACGATGTCGGAAGAGGAACACATATTTTCCAATAAATAAAATTCACTAAATTGCTACTTTGAAGTCGAAATACAACTCTGTTGGAATAATAAAGTAAACTATAATTTTTCTCAAAAAATATTTATATATCCGTCAATTTCTATTTTGTCCCCTTCGAAGTAATCTTTCTCAGATATAATACACTGGTGCCAGAGTTTTTTCCAATCTTCTAAGCAGGTCTGATATGATTTTTTTCATATGTCCTTGAGCTCTCAGCAATTCGCTTTTCATCTCCTCAATGTTCGCGAAACGCCGTCCTTTCATGGGCCTCTTCAATCTTGGGAACAGCAAAAAATCGCAGGGGGGCAAATCTGGTGAATACGGTGGCTGAGGCATGAGTACGGTGTTGTTTTTGGCCAAAAAATTATGAACAAGAAATGACGAGTGAGCAGGTGCAGAACCTTGACGTTTCTTTGAACTTGGTGTGTTTTTGGTTTTGTCTCTCCTGGGCTTTTCCATTGGGACGAATGCACTCTGTTTTCGATGTCATAACCATATACCCATAATTTGTCACCAGAGGACAGGACAGAGAACTACAAAGTAGTAGTTTAATCCAAATCATCAATTTTAATTTCCATCTGAAGAATTCGAAAAGTGGGGTTTATTTCCGAAATGTCGAAAAAAATTGCTAGAAAAAGTTTTTTAGTGCGATTTTCAGCCTTTATTTTGGTTACCTGTTTGCGTTGTGATAAATAATCAGTCAGCCATAATAAAACAGTTTCACTAATACCAAAACTTTGCAGTTTATTTAGTAATATGTGACGATCAATTGTCTCAAAAGCGCTTTCAAGATCTAAAAATACGGCTATGATATAATGTCCCTTATTTATTGATTCTTTCCATTTTGATATTGTGACTTGTAATGCAGACTCACATAAATGATGTTTTCTGAAACCTGACTGATATTTTAATAAAACATCTTTATTTTCTAGATATTCAATGAGTTGATTATGAACTGCGAGTTCTAATATTTTTTCAATACAAGGTACAGTGTTGATTGGTCTAAATTCCCAGGATTTATTTGTGTTAGGGACTTTCTGAATTGGAAGAAAGACACTGGTCTTGAGCTCCTTCGGAAATCTGCCAGTGCTCACAGACGTATTTATAAAATGCAACAATGCATGTCCTATAACACCAAACCTTTTTTTAATAAGTTAGTAATTGAGTATTTCACTGCTGTATTTTATTTCCACTCCATTGATCAATTTAGACAGATCTGCTAACTCCAACACTTTGAATTTCTCGAAGGAGTTGTTAATCGATATAACATTGCTCTCATGAAGTGAATCAGATTGATCAATAGTGTTCACAATTTTTTGTACGCTATCGATAAAATAATTGTTAAATGGTTCTGCAGTATTTAGATTATTTTTATGAATGACTGACTGACCATTTATTTTGAAATAAATACCATCAGTAAACGTATTGCTATTAGTTTTTGGACTTACAAGCTGTTTGAGTGTTTTCCACATAATCCTCGGATTTGACCTATTTTGATCAATTTTATCATAATAGTATTTTTTTCCTTTGAGTTTCGGTAAATTCACACATTGATTTCAAAGAAATTCATAGTGGTTCAGTACGTTTAACTTCGAGAAAAATTCATCCAGTTGATGCATCTCTATCACTATCATCATTAACTTTGAATTCTTCGATTATTTATGACACACAATTGATTGTTTTTTGCATATCCAAGAATTTTTTGATGCACAAGCACATTTGTTGTGATAAGAATTCATTTTATTTCAACATACCGAAAAAATTCCCTTCACCCATGAAAAGAATCGATGGCGAAATACTAAAATCCCATCCAAAGTGCTCTTCTGAATTCACCATAGTCGAATTATGAATTTTCCATTCCTTTCGGAATTCCAAGAGTCAGGAAATATGCTCCCTTATATATTTTTATTTTCCTAGAGCGTAATAACTTTACACAAGATGTTCCGGGTCAAACTCTCCGTATAGCACATAATCACGCTGATCCACATACTTAAAAGTCTTTTATGGCTGTCTCGTTGGAAAAGCTTTCCTTTATAATGGAAATATGTTGCTCGAGTATCGTCTCACATTACATTTCGTAAACGACATACGAATGGCTTATTATAATAACCCATTCAAATTCGTTAGGAAGGGATTTCAGAGAGGTCATCTCTCGGCTTATACGGATGACCCGCTCTTTTCATTTATATTCAGGTACAAGTGATGAATTTGTCTGGAAACTGTACCTTTTGAATTGAAAATTCGCGTGATAAGAAAAATGATATCCATTTCATTGTCGTATTAAATGAAGAGCTTCCCAATTTATGTCAGTAATATCAATCATCTCTTAATGATGTTTCTGATAACGTTGCTGATGAACGTCTTTTATATTCATATTTATTAAAACTGATTGCAATCCTTTCTCTCTTTCTGGAATTGAGTACCCAATAACTGATAAAAATAATTTTTTGAATCCGCAAAATTCTGATAAGATCCGGAAATATCAGAAAAAAATCCAAATTCGCGAAACAGTAATCAATTTGATCATGGTGTGTAGGCAAAACAAAGGCTGTTTCAAAAACACTCCACATATCTTCCGAGGATTTCAACAATTTTTTTGTTCATATTGCGGATACCATCATTAAATCTTCACCTCAGATGGACATGGATGATTTAATTGATTTCGAAGAATTTCTAGTACCTTGTAGCTCCTTTTTTCTCGGTCCCATCACCGAACAGGATATTATTAGCGCGATTGATTGTTTGAAATCTTCAAACTGTTTAGATGCCCAAAATTTAAACACTCGTATCATCAGGAAAACCCTACCTACATATTATAATTCCACGTTTCACAGGACTAGCCAACCTCATATTTGACACAGGTGTTTTTCCTAACGCTTTCAAATATGCGAAAGTATTTCCAGTTTTCAAGAAGGGGGACCCATATTTCCTGGATAATTACAGGCCTAAATCTATCGTCTCTATTTTTTCCAAAGTCGTTGAAATAATGAAAAAGCATCTGTATAATTACTTCGAAAGTTTTTTTCTCAGAGTTAATATGGGTTTCGCAAAAATCGTTCGACTTCTCTAGCTGTCTTTAATGTTGTTGGATCTATTGTTGAAGGACTCGAGAAGGGTGTGCACACTGCCATAATGCTTTTTGACTTCTTTAAGGCTTTTAATTGTGTATCACACAGTATACTTCTTAAAAATTGTATTATCATGAAGTTAGAGGGGTATCTCTGTCACTCATAGAATCATACCTTTCAAATAGGTATCAGGCGGTTTCGTGTAATGGTGTTACATCAAATTTTGAACCTGTTGAGCATCGTGTTCCACAAGGCTCAATACTTGGGCACCTTTTCTTTGTTAGTTATGTTAATGACATATGTAATTTCATGTCCCTATTCATGTCCCCCATTCTCTATGGAGATGACACAACTTTAATATATAGCGATCAATCATCATCTAACAGTCCATAAGTAATGGAAGCAGTTGAAAATCAAGCCAACACTTGGTTTCTAGCAAATAAATTGGAGTTGAATAGTGACCAAACTCAAAATCCTGAGTTCACCACTGTAGGTACATCTAACAAAAGTGTAAAATTACTTGGCATTACTCTTGCCGGTACTTTATCTTGGCATCAACATACAGATCTTCTCGCAAATAAACTATCTAGTGCAATATATATCCTTCGTCAATTGCAAAACATCACAAGCGGTGGGATTCTAAAAATGACTTACTTTGCATTATTCTACTCACACATCAGCTACGGTGTATACCGTTGCCAACATTATATATTTATCAGACGCTACTGGAAATCAAAAAAAATGCTCAATTGCTAGAGAAACAGTCTGACATACACCAACACGAACATGCCGTTATCGTTTGACCAGATCAAAAATGAATTCTGTTGATTAAAGTCTTTTCAACTCTCTGCCAAATAACTTTCAAAAGCTTAGTATCACCCAATTCAAAAGAGCCATCAAGAAAATGCCACTCCACCAATGCTTTTACTCAGTCTCGAAATACTACGATCATTTTAGGACAGTTCATATCAGCTATGTCTACTCGAGATGAAACATACTCACCGGTATCGATTGTACTGTGGTAGTCTGTAAATACCCCTATTATTATAGGTGTATATTTATTTGTTCATATCTGTACATAGGCAACACCTGCGTTATTTAATATTTTCACATTTTTACAATTTATGTTCATTTAAGAACGCCTATATACTTGACTTGCTACAAACATGAAAATGTAACGTATTTAATGAACTATTCCATTCTATTCTATTCTATTCTGTTCTATCCTATCCTATCTATCCCATCCTATCCTATCGTATCCTATCCTATCGTATCCTATCCTATCCTATCCTATCCTATCCTATCCTATCCTATCCTATCCTATCCTATCCTATCCTATCCTGTCCTGTCCTGTCCTGTCCTGTCCTGTCCTGTCCCGTCCCGTCCCGTCCCGTCCCGTCCCGTCCCGTCCCGTCCCGTCCCGTCCCGTCCCGTCCCGTCCCGTCCCGTCCCGTCCCGTCCCGTCCCGTCCCGTCCCGTCCCGTCCCGTCCCGTCCCGTCCCGTCCCGTCCCGCCCCGTCCCGTCCCGTCCCGTCCCATAAAGATGGGTTGATAAAAAATATTGTAACTGTTTGTTTGAAATGGTCTGTCACGAAACTTAATGTGACAAACTAAATTCTACGCAGACGAAGCCGCGGGCAACAACTAATTAATGATAAAGGAATATCCATAAATTTTGTACTGGTGATCACGAATGGAAAAAACAGTGGGACCTTCTCTTCCTATTGTAGAATAGGTAAGAAATGAGAGAAAGAAAAACTCAAGCTCCCTCGTTTGAATTTCCGCAAAAGATTCTGAAAACTCTTATCCTGGTATAGGATAAGAGTTTTCATAGATCCGTTTTACACCAGTTGTTGGTCTATTTTCTCATATCGAGATCTCCCGGTATTTCTCGCTTTGCCATGAAATATTCAAACAGGTCATCCTGCACAATATTTTCCGTGTTGGAATGCGAGCCATTTATCTTTTTTAGTTTCATCGCACGAGAATAACGTATTGAATTCCAGATGACACTGTCAAAATCTCAAACACATTCATAGTGAGCATGGAAGAATATATTCCGTATGTCAAGGATGCATATTTCAGATGGTTGCAACAATTTAATAATTGAAAAGGCAATGGAAAGTATTGATGAAATATTGAAGTGAGATTCTTTGGTAGCAGCAGTAACGTTAGTGACAAATAAAAGTGGTGAAAAACATAGAAATTTTCAATTCTCGTTTCTTCATTATGATTTCCTACTACGTAGTAACGGCTACATCCATCAATTTATTTAACTCTAAATTTGTAGATAATTTCGTTGGTCAATTGAAATGCACGATGAAATGCACACACATTGGATACTAATCAGTTACCTTTGATCCTTTCTAGGATTTGTCTGTCTCCATACCACAAGAAACCGGCTAATTGGGTATATGGCAATGCTTGGATTCTTTCACAAGAGAAGAAACTTCGGATGGAATGAAAAAACGACGTATTCGAAATGCAAGAATAGGCAAAAATTCACAAAGTCCCTATCAATCCACAAGTTTCCCCATATTTTAGTAATTCATTTAAAAAGATACTCTTCAACGAAAGGATTTAAAGGCAAACTGAATGTAGTCATCCAATTTCCTCTAGAAGGATTGGATATGGACAATTTTGCAACAGAAAATGTGGCTACTTGTTATAATTCATATGTACTTTCAAATCACGGTGGGACTACTTACAGAGGGCATTATACAGCATACTGCAGACACCCGTAGGTATAATGGCACGTGGCACAAATACAACGATTCATACGTGTCACCAATTTCACCAAAATCGCTTGTGAGTGGAGAAGCATACGTCCACTTTTATGAAAAGCATGAAACAAAATCGCACCTTCGAGATAACTGAGGAAGTGTTTCTCTATGTTCCTGTACCAATATATTTATTCACATTAGAATGTTTACAATAAACGCACAAAAAAACTCACCAAATGATTGTGCATTAGTCATTATTTCTCCTCTGTTGTACAGAATGTTTCCTAAAGAAATAATTAATTACATTTGTCATTTAAGTGAAACAGTAATTTGAAGATTTAAAATAATTATATCATATCTTCATTAGGTTGTGCTTTAAAAATGATGCCAAATGACATGCATATGACCGATCAAGTGATTTTTCTTCCCTGTCCAATTTGACATTTTTTCCAAAAAATGTTCAGAAAAGCAGTTATTGCTCGAAATTTCCAAAATCTGTGAAGAGAAAAGATGATTGTTTTTTCATTTTTCACCCATATACCAATTTTTAGCTCTCTAGTACAAATTTAGTTTTTTTTCAGTTTTTCGAAAATTTGACATTTGCCGATTTCTCAAATTTAGCCAAACCTCAACAAAGTTAGTGCTTTATGCCTAACTTATTTTTCCAACGCATTTTTATTACCAATTGCAATTCTAAATAGAACTTATTTCGCAAAAATTTAAAACACCAGAAAAAATTATGCCAAAAATGATGCAAAGTTGATACAGTTTTTAAAAACAGATAAATATTTCACTTCATTTCTACTTTTTGCGAAATAGCTTGATACATAAGCATAATTAAAAAACAATATCAATGAAAAGTCAATAATTTTTTCTTTACTGCACTTTTCAAACAGTGTGACACTGTATATATACAGAGAGAAAATAGAAAGAAATACACAGCAGTATTCATTTTCGACAAGTAAATGTATTTTATGTCTATCTGGCACATGTAAGTATCTTTTTATTATCTTTTTCATTAGTTCGAGGGAGTTTATGTGATGGATGTAGAATTTGTATATTTCTGGAATGCATTGTATATTCTAACGCCAGGGTAAGTATATGATCTTTGTCCTATTTGTTTTCTGGCGAGATTTGTTTTCACAATTTCCCTTGATTTGATACGAGTATTGAATGTATGTTCGTTCTGTTGGAGCATTTGTTTGTTTTTATAAGTATAGATTATCACATTGTATATGTATATCTGTCTTATGTCGAATACCTTTGTTTCTTCGAACAAGTCATTGGAAGAATATGTTTATACTTCATTATAAATTATTTCAAGAATACTTTTTTGTAGGACATCTGATTTTTCCAAATGTACTCTTGCTACTGAGCCCCAACTTGCAACTTCTTTTATGTGGGTTCCATCGCAAATGTGAGTTAATTGTAACTCCAAGGTATTTGATGTTATACCTAGGGTGTATTTCGATTTTTTGAATGTTTTTGATCACATCGTGTGTTTGGTGATTTGGTAGTTTGTTTTTGGTCTTCTGGAAGTTGACTGTGAGTTTTTTGTGTTGAAACTAATCAATTATGTGAATAAGATCTTTTTCTGTTACCTTCTTTAGAGTATCCCACGTTTCACCAGTATATAAAATGGATGTATCGCCAGCAAAGCTTATTATTTTCTTTTGTCTCTGATGAGAATATATCGTTGATCTACAAAGAGAATAGTAGGGGACCAAGTACAGTACCTTGAGGTATACCATAACCGACATTTCTATACGCACTATTATTATCGATACGCAACATTTGTTCTCTTTCGTTCAAGTGATCTTGGAGAAGATCGAGTGATTTCCCACGTATTCTTGCATTTTCAAAGACCTCCAGAATGTGTGTATGATCCACTGTATCGAAAGCCTTTGCTGAATCTAAAAACACGCAGAGTGTTGGTTTACTTTCATCTAATAATTTGATATTTATATTCAAATATGTATTTGTAGGTATTTATGTACCTGATAAGTTGAATTTATATTGTTTCATTACGAACATAATCAAACTCAATTTTATGAGAAAAAAAAGATGAATTCATGAATATTTTTCGAGAAAAATGTAAATTCCTTAATTTTTTTTATACAGTAGTACTCAATTCATTGAGAAATCCAGTGAACTGAATTCAGTTCTCACTAGACCTTCCAGTTTTTATTTCTTGAATTAAGGCAACTTCATAAGCCTCTTCCATTGTGAACTGTGGATATAATTCAACTAGCTTACTTGCGATTTCACTCGCATTTATGCCAATCAATTAGTGTCAGTACAATAGAAATGAATCAATCTGGAATGCTAGATGACGTTAAAGAAGCTAGATCTTGAAATATTTCGACAAGAATTTTTTTATCTCACATAAAAAATAATTGGTTTTGATGAAAAATATCCTATGTTACTTCTAATATCTTCAAGAACATATGTGTACAAAATTTCATGATGATCGCGTGAAACCGTAACAGACAAACTAACATTCGCATTTATAATATTAGTAGGGATTGGCTTCTGCTGAAAGCTCAGCATCAACTCTCATGTCCCTCAGAAATACTCAATCGGGGAGATAAGTATTCATTTCTTTGTGACAAAAAACGCATTTCGCAAATTTCATTTCGTAGAGTAGAGCGTATTGAATTCTAACATAAACCAATTTACGTATATACACTTTGGCTGCTACGTGTTGTGATTTCGTTATGGAGTTTTCCGCTTCGACATACGAGTCACCACATTTTGAGATGAGCAACTCCTAATTCTTCTTGAGTAATTCATCTTATGTATTCTCTCCTGCACACCATTTTTCTCAAATGGTTTCACGATGAACAATTTTTTATTTTATTTCCATTTTATTTATTCAGAAAATACATCCAACAAGTCATGAGAGCCAATTACAGGAGTACATAATACAAAATGAAAAGCTTGTATTAGTCTTGAAAAACAAAAATTAAACATAAAACGTAATCTATATTAGCATTACATACTATGTAACGTATCAGTTCTGTAGTGCATTATAGATTGCTTTCCTAAACTGAGATAATGGTAAGAAGAATATATATATATGTTTTGGTAACATTGTAGCTTCCACACATTGATGTCAAAGGAGAGTGAAAGTGGTGTTGTGAGTTAGGTACGTCGATGTAAAAAGTTATATGTGACCTGGAAGTTATACGAGGAACGTTAAAATTCAACGATGAAAGTAAAGTAGAAGAGTCGATTTGATTATATCGAGTGGTCCAACGAAAAGTATGCCCCTTGCTTTCCTCCTTTTTTTGTAACTTAACGCAAAAATGCTCGGACAGGTCAATTTTGCTTTTGAGGAAAACACATTTTAGATGTATTTTTCTACCTGTGCCTTCAACCCTCTAGCGAGGGTGAGTAACATCCCTAAAATTTTGAATGGAAAGTGGGGTCGAGTGATATATCATTGAAAGGGCACAAAATTCTCTTTCCAATTATACCTAATTTGTTGTATTTACTTGAATAGTTATAAAAAAAGCAAGAACATTTACTCGATATTTTTGGTGATGAAAGTGCGGAAAAAACGGCATGTTTATCACTACTACATTCCTCAATTTCTCTCGTGCGTTTTTTGGTTCAAATAACAACAGCAGATAAGTGTACAAAAAGAATTTAGGCAAAAGTTCATTGATTCAGTTCGGTAGCTTCTGAAATTATTTCAACTTTACTGTAAAAATGGTTTATTCCATTCCTGAACGAGTTGAAATTGTTAAACTTTATTATCAACATAATAGTTGTGCTAGACTTACTGCTCGCCTCTTTAATAACAGTCATCCCGGGAAAAATGTGAATGATTCGTACGTTGCCAAGTTAGTCCAAAAGTTTGTTGATACCGGATCTGTCTGTAATGTGAAACACCAGCCACGGAAACCGATCAGAAATGAAGCAGTGGAAGTCGCTGTTTTGGAACATGTTGAATTGGATCATACTCAAAGTACCCGTCAGCTTGCTGCAGGCTCAGATGTCTCCCGTTCGTCCATAATACGGATATTGAAAGCCTATAAATTTCATCCGTACAAAATTAAATTAGTACAGGAACTCAATGAAGATGATCCTGATAGAAGGCTGCAACAACTGAGCCATCTATTAATTGATGATCCACACCTATCATTCAACACGTGCTTTTCCGATGAGAGTACATTTTTTTTAATGGAGCTGTGAATAGGCGTAATTGCCGTTACTGGGATGACAGTAACACACACTTATTCCGAGAGGTCCATACCCAGTAACCTCAAAAAATCAATGTCTGGTGTGGCATAGTAGGTAGTCATATCGTAGGGCCACTTTTTATTCCTGGGAATTTAACTGGTGAGGTCTACCTGAACATGCTTGAAGATACAATTGATCCTCTCATTACAGAAATAATTGAAAATGACCAAAATCATAACGATGATCGGCTTCATTTCCAGCAAGATGGAGCACCTCCTCAATATGTTGCTCCGGTAAGAGAGTTTTTAGATGACCGGTTTCCTGGACGGTGGATTGGAAGGAGAGGCACCATCGAATGGCCTGCCAGGTCACCTGATTTATCGCCTTCAGAGTTTTTTCTTTGGGGACACTTGAAAAATAAATATTTTGCTACGAAGCTCGAGTCCATAGAAGATCTTCGCCAACGAATTACAGCAGAGTGCAGAAGTATAACACCTGATATGATACAGAATGTTAGGAATTGATTTGAACAAAATCTGTATTATTGTATGGAAGCAAATGGGTCACATTTTCAGCACTTACCGAAGTAGAATCCTACTAAGTCAATTACACATTTTAAAGTACTGGATTATAGTTGTTTTTCTTCATAATACCTACATGTTTGAGTGAAATACAATAAATTAGGTATCATTGGAAAGATAATTTTGTGCCCTTTCAAATGATATATCACTCGACCCCACTTTCCATTTGAAATTTTAGGGTTATTACTCATCCTCGCTAAGGGGTTGAAGGCACAGGTAGAAAAATACATCTAAAATGTGTCCCCTTCAACAGCAAAATTGACCTGTCCGAGCATTTTTGCGTTAAGTTACAAAAAAAGGAGAAAAGCAAGGTGCATACTTTTCGTTGGACCACTCTGTATATGATTTTGTATATAAAAATCAAGTCGTTAATTTATATATATATTTGTCTTGACATGGATTCCATATGGAGCTACAATTTTCCAGTTTGCTTCTGACCAGTGAATAATATATAGAGCTAATTGCCTCCAATGATGAGAATTCTTTGCTATTACGCATAACAAATCCTAACATTTTCATTGCACGGGATGTTATTTCTTCGATATGTGACGAGAACGTTAGTTTTTCATCAAAGATAATACCCAGATATCTCGATTCGGTAATTCTTGCCAATGTTGTATTATCCAATTTGTATTTATATATTTGTACCGAGGATTTTCTTGCAAAAGTCATAATTTTACATTTGCCTATGTTTATGATAGTTCATTTTTCTGACACCAACCGTGTAACTCAGTAATATCGTTTTGTAATGATATACAATCAGAGTAGTCTTCAATATCCCTGAAAATCTTCATATCATCAGCAACAAGTAGTTTTTCAGAGTTGAAATTATCAGAAATGTCATTAACAAACAGAAGAAATAATAGTGGACCCAAGGTTGAACCTTGAGGAACCCTGGAAGTTGCATTAAATATAAACGATTTAATTCCTTCGTATTCCACAAATAATTGTCTATCACTAAGATATGATTTCAGCAGATATTGAAGGCTCCTCGAAATGCTAAAGCTTGATAACTTCATGAGCAACTGATGATGTGAAACCCGATCAAATGCTTTGCTGAAGTCCGTATACACCACATCAAGTTGTTTACGTTGGTCCAGTTTGTCAGAAACATATTGTGTAAAAATACAAAGATTTGATGCAGTGCCACGACACTTCACAAAACCATGTTGAAATTCGGAAATTGTGTTTTTTACGTGCTTATAAATGATGCCCGATAAAATTATTTCAACTAATTTCGAGTACACTGATATTATAGTAATCGGTCTATAATTTACTATTTCCGAATTCTTGCCGGTTTTAAAGATAGGGCATTTCCTCGACAGCTTCCATATATTCGGAAAGAAACAATTTTTCAGCACGAGGTTGTAAATGATACAAAGAGGCTTCGCAAAAATGTCATCTGGTCCAACTGTCAATTTATTTTTCAACTTATTGGAAGCCGAGATGACGTCATTTTCCGAAATTTCACTAAGATGTAAGTAATCACTGGTGTTGAGACATTCTCCATTACTCCAGTTTGAATTCTTTAGATTATCATTAGAAATATACACGCTTTGAAAGTTCGTTGCAAATGAACTAACTATAGCGTTAGGTGATGACAATATTTGATCATTAAAATACATATGTCCTGGAATCCGAGATTTATCATTCTTTGAGTTCACATAGCTCCAAACACTTGAGGGATTTTTTTTTCAGGTTTTGTTCGGAGTTCGCAATGAAACGTTTATATGAAGTATCTATATCGCGTTTAACTAAATGCCTCATCTCTCTGAAATTTTCACGATAAAAAGTAGTTTATGATGCCTATACATTTACAGGTAGTGATTTTTTACTTTCAGTTTACGAATCAGATCTTTTGAATACCAGGTAGGGTACTTGCGGAAGCAGCATTTTTTCATGGGTACACACTTTTATATTATATTTTGTATGACTTTTTGTAAGATTTTTATTTGTGAATGTGAATAACTCCAAATTTCAGGTTTTATTTTACAGTATTCACAACATTTTCGTATACAGTGTATTTATTTTCTATTGTTTTTTCAGGAATCGACAATATCTGCTCGTAACCAGAACCCTCCGTATACACCTCCTCGTGGGAAACATTTTCCGCTATGAATAATAAAGGATACCTCAGATAAGAACTAGAAACTGAGTGAGATTGATGTCCTCATGCGAAACTGCTGTAAAATATATTGGAAATATTTACCTCGGATGGGAAGGAATATCCGTGGATATAGTGTTCAGATCCCAGCTGATTCTCCATTCCGTAGTGTATGTATATTTCCTCGAATTGATATCGATACGCTAATGGGCCTCCCGATATGTTGACGTGCTGCTTTGTGTCTTTGTCTACGCGAAAGACCAATGATTGTCCTGTATTGTGCAACATACCGCTTACCTGAAAACAGAAAATGATTTTCATAAAATGATGATAATAATCATAATGAAGAAAAGAGAAATAAGTAAAAATATGTATCATACGGGGGTAATTCAAAATTTTCCGAAAGAAAAAAAAATCGAATAGTAGGCCATGACTTCGTATCTGAACATAACTTTAATTTTTGAAATAAGGGTACTTTACTCTTGAACGAACTTTATATTTTTTGGCCTATCCTGTATGGTGTTTGTCATAAAGCCATTTCAGGTACACTTGGTATAGTTTTGGAACATGCACCAACTTCTGTCAAGAATAAAATTTTCTGAGAAATCGACAAAAAAGTTTCCCATTTGTTGCACACTCAGTGGCCCACACTGTGTAATAAACAATTACAAGAAACAAGAGTATACATTCAGCAAATAAACATTAAAAAACCACAGATATAGCAAAAGCTGTTTGTACGTGGCGAAACAAAATTTGGATTCAACACTTTTTTCTTATTGGAACACTAAAATGGAAAAAGGATTCTAAAATAAGTATTTACAAAATAATATTTGTGATACATGGAAGTATAAGTTTACTGTGATGTGTAAATATATAT
>NW_019289500.1:443153-477020 GCF_000500325.1 Leptinotarsa decemlineata | reverse complement strand
ATATATATATATATATATATATCATATCATTTGTTCATCAACCTCATTCACATTCATGGCAGATCTCCCCCCACTAAACAGTATACCGACTTTGTCGAGAAAAAATCACATAAAAAAAATCAGATCTGCAGCAAAGCCAGTATAAACAAAAACCGGAACGAGAATCCGCTGAAAGAACAACTCTTAATGAACTCAATCTGCTTGTAAAATAGCTCCGCCAGAATCCCGTCCAAGGATTTAACGGTAACATTAGCTGTTTTTAAGATAATTGAATTTTTTACCGAACTTTTGAATAACAATGTTTGAAATGCCGGAGGAATTTCCAGTGTAGCCTGTGTATAATGGCTGGGGTCATTAGTGGTCCGCCGCAAACCGCTTGCACTCTGATTGAATGATAGATGGCGCGGGGTTTGGCGAGTTCCTTTCGGCGCTGCCATCATCATTCCTCATATATCAAATATTCAATGTTTGCTGGCGTTCGAAACGATTCAAGGCTTCAGGTGGTAAATGATTTAGGGGTTTCAGTACGTCAAATGGACGCACCATTGGCTGCTATTGGGTTTGTGTTCGAATTGAATTGCACATGACATTATAGAATACTAATTGAAATCTAATCAATTACATGATTCTACTTTTTCCAATTTTCATTACTTTTCGACAACGTCTGGTCAAGCGTAAATATCAACAAGTCGTCTGGTACTGATGAAGTTCCTGACATCGTATTCGAAAAGTGTGCCAAGGAACTCGCACCAGTATTTTGCAGGCTTTTTAACCTGTCTTATAAGGAAGGGGTTTTTTCTTCTTGTTGGAAGATTGCTCTTGTTCAGGCCTATCTCTAAAGAGGGCAAGAAAAATCTTTCAAATAACTATAGACCGGTCGATTTGCTATCAGTGATATTGCCGTAAACCACAATATTCTTGAATATTTGGAAGGCTTGAACATATTGAGCGATTATTAATATTGCTTTCGGGAACAGAACGACCTTCTATAGTATGTCACCCATATTTAGAATAACGCTATCGAGAAACATGAAGAGCTAAGAGCTTCTGTGCTGTAGAATAGGGAGGGTGAGTGTGAGCTCACGCACTTAGGCCACATGTGACCCATTGTACATCCTCCCGAGGAGTTGTCCTCCTAGGTCATCGTCCATCCTGTCCTTTCCAGGAAGGTGGACAGGTCGCTGGGAGACATCTCCTTTATATCGGCAGGTGTAGGCCAAGACTCGCCGAACACACACTCTCTTATTGACGATAACTCCGGGCACTCGCACAGGACATGCCTGATAGTCTCATCTTCCTGTTACACATCCTGCATAGAGGTGTGTCCACTAGCCCCATATTATGGAGGTGTTTCCTTAGCTGACAGTGGCCAGTCAAAAATCCTACTGTAAGGCGTAGATTTTTCCTGGTCATCGCCAGATATTTCTTGGGCGCCAGCTTCCCAGGGTCGCCCAAGGTGATCCTGGCAAGATTACATCCTTTGATTTCATCCCATCTCTTCAAGGATTGAGCATGGGGGTAACATTTGACTATTTCCGCAATTGTCGGAGTCATCAGGCCGTGGGTGCCACTGGGTCCTAAAATTCTTAGTTCAGCCGCTTCTTTGGCTAAAGAGTCGGCAATGCGATTACCTTTACTTCTGTCGTGCCCTTTAACCCACCTCAGGATAATGTTATTATCTACCGAAGCTTTGGCTAAATCTTGGTGGCACTCTAGTACTAGCCGTGAGGTAACACGCTGTCTGTTCAAGGCTAATAGTGCTTGTCTGCTATCAGTGCAGATTGTTATGTTTTTGCCCGAAATTTTTTTCTTGGTTATTTCTTTTGTGGCGATTGAGATACCAGCCAGTTCTGTTTGGACCACGCTGGTATTTCTTCCTTTTCACCCTTAGGCTTAGTGATCTGGAGTACACTACACATCCTGAGCCTTCTTTGGTTTTTGAGCCGTCTGTATAACTCCGTATTGCATTTGTAGCATCTGACTCTGTGTCCAGCCATAGGCCCAGCCTCAATTGACCCATTCCTACTTCGAGGTTTACACCAGCCGTGCGCAATCGTACCATGGCCATTAACGCAACCTCCTTAACGTACCGATCCAGAGGGGTCAGACCTGTGATTAATTCCATTGCCGCGGTTGGTGTTGTTCTCATGGCTCCTGTGATGTCTAAACAAGCTAGTCGCTGTATTTGATCCTCGGGAATTTTTTTGTAGGGCTTGTACTTTGTCCTTAAGAAAAATTAGTACTCCCTCTTACAGCTCCTGTTTATACAGGGTGACAATTTCAACACCAACATCCATCGATGGTGAATCTTTTCCAATTTTTTGATGACAACACATGCTCTTTGAGCTGACCAACAAAATTTTGTTGTAAGACGAAGATGTCTTTTTTATGACCTGAAATGTCCCATTCTTCAGGAAAGGTTTAAAAAGAGCAAAGAAGATAAAGTATTCACAATCGAACATCAAACAGCGCCATCTCGACCTGCCAAGTTCTCACCAGTGGTGCAACGGACCACTGAAAATATTCTTCAATATCCGATGTATGATTAACTTTGTCGATTCTATAGATGTCACCTTCGTGAGAGGAGGAGTCATTGGCTCAACTTTCACAGATTTGTCTTTCAAGAACAGTTGAGTCCGTCAAAACATTTGTATTTCAGCTCAGCATCACCGTCCAAAATAGCCTGTGTGGTGTTGCATCGAGAATACTTCGTTTTTGGACAATGATTTCATCCTGAATCCTTGTAGTGTAAATTGCTTTGGAAGACAAAGGACAAATTTCGTTTGCTGGTCTATGTTGACGCTTGGCTTCACCAAAGCTCACATTGAAGGATTTGATATATACTTGATATTCAAGGATCGATTTTGCTACGGATTCCATATATGATGTCTTCGTTAGAAGAGATATCATCGATTTTTCCTCAACTGTACGACTGCCACATTGTAAAAAATTCTCCATTACAATAACAAATATGTAAAATTGTAGAATTTTTTGAAAAAAGTACTCACTTTGTGTTTATCTAGGTGAATATGCCTGAGGTAGGGATCAAAAAGCAACTTATCAGGTTCCACATTGATTGGAGATTGTCTACGGCCCTTTGAACACATATTCCACTGAGGATTCATGAGTCCCCAATAGCCTGGACCTGAAATTGAATGAACTGATGAAATATCCAAAATCGTCATTGACACATTTGATTCTAATATTATATGCTAGATTACATTCAGAATTTGATGAGGTTATTTCAAAAAGTTTGTTTGTTTTTGAATGTACTTCAAACTGTTATATTTCAGAGAATATTCATCTAATTCAATCGAAATAAGCGTCAGTTGAATCAATTAACTTTTGCCAACGTAACATTATGCTATCAATTACTACAGCATGTAAATTGTGTACCCGGGATTTGATGAAGTCGGTTTTTGCCTGGTCCTGATTGGCGGAGGTTTTACCGATGAGGAAGTTATCAAAGTACTTGAAAAGATAGTAGTTTGGTTGGCGAGAGGTCTGGAGAGTGTGGTGGATGACGCAGAAATTCGACACTGAATTCGTTTGATTTTCTGACGGTGATTTGTGTCACGTGCAGATGTTTGTCGGGTCTTCTCTGTTGACCAGTGCAGGCTGCTGCTGATGCAATTTTCGGTACATTTCGTTGATTTCCTCACTCTACTGTGATACACAGTAAGGCGTATTTCTTTAATAGAAGATCATAGTTTGCTTTGAAATTTTTATCTTCATTGGAAAAAATATTACTTTATGCCAACATCGCCTTGTTCCACCAGAAAATCAAGAACAAAGAAATCAAATTCTTGGCCTTTCAACGACATCATTCGTTTGATTATATAATTGCGAAGATGAACTATTGTGAATCAAGAAAATATAATATCACCTCAAAATCCACCACCTATTTGAAGGGAAAAATAAACTGTTTCAAATGGAGAACAATATCAACTTGATTTGAACACATATTGTTTGCTTGAATTTAATAGTGTATCCCTTCAAATAACTATATTATGATCGACTGAAAATAACAGGAATTTTGTATAGAATGAACAGGGTTTCTTTTGAAGAAGTATTTCATTCATTTCAGTTTGAGAAAACCTGTGACCCTCTTAAGTGAGAGGGGAGCGGGGAATTCCGTTGTAAGCATCGCGTACGCGCCAGTATGTGTTGGAAAGTTATGTTGGTGAATGCGATTTTGCGATTTTAAAATAACAGCATCCACGTGAAAACAGTGGATGCTGTTATTTTAATAGCGAATCATAAACCTTTAAGTTTGTTTGTATGATCATGAGTTATATTTTTTTAATGAAACATTTTATATTTTCCATCGATCCTCCGATAATTTCTATAACGGTTCCAAATTTATTATTTTGAAAGGCAATTTTTCTGTTTAGACTTCTGCCCACTTCGAAGGGATTTGAGGTACGTCTTTTGAATTGATTATTATTTATTTCTAATCAAATAATGTTTAAGCACCTTTCAACTTGCTAGGAATCGTATGTTAAATAATAAGACCTCAGACAACTTTGAGATTTTGAGGGTTGTTATTCGCTTTCGAACAACAATGTTTTATTGAAAAAACATTTTTTTCATTGAGTGGCTGCTGTTTTCATATTTTTACCTTTCTATATAATTGAAATAGTGTCTAAGGATGATGCGCTGATTTCTCCTTTCGTTTCAGAATCCAAGTGATGTTCTGGCAATTGTGGATAAACAAAAGCAGAATGCAGAACTTGATCGACGATAGTGATTTTTTAATGTTATTTACCAGAATGACATCTAGTTCTAAAGACTTCATTTGTGTAAAATTACTAATAAATCAATTCATTTTCTTGTCTGAGTTGTAATGTTGTTTATAGGCTTCGATTCCATTTTATAACTATAAAGTGTGCGGTTGGAATATGATATTTAAGCAAAGATTAGCAAAGAAAATTTAGTTCTCTATTACGTTTTGTTTTTTATCACATGCTTTTTTAGGATAATATTTATGATTTGCAATTGATTCAAATAAACCAATCATAATATGTAATGTATTATTTAGTTTCTTTCCTTACCACTTATAGCTGTTCATATTACAGATGAGATACTTTGGATTCAAGAAACTGAATACATCCAAATGAGAGGGACAGTTTATAAACAGAAGCATAAGTTCATCTTTAATGAAGTAAGTGAGTTTATTTGATTTATACAAATAGAAGCATTTCAATAAAAAATGCTTCTCTCCAAAGGAAAACAACTAATTTCTCATACGGAGACATTTAAATAATGTTTCAAGTAAACATATCATTCATATTATGACATGTGACATTCCTCAGCAAGATGACGACATACAGTTGGAGCTCTGTGATTTGCAAAGTGGCCCACTTTTCCAGAAAAGACCGGAAACTGGTGTTGAATTCTGGAGTAGGTTGCCTGAGGAAAAGTATCACAAACTACGTGATTCCAGTAAAAAAAATGTTTCAATGTTTGGAAGCACATATATTTGTGGGAGCACTTTTTCCACAATGAAATTTATAAAGTCAACTCACCGAAACAGACTCACAGACAACCATCTTGAAGATCTGCTAAAGGTGGCCACCACCTCAATACGAATTGATTATCATGAACTAGTGAACGATTGTGCCCGCCCTCAGTGTTCTCAATAATGAGTTTTTTCAGTTGAATTGTAGAAAACCTTGAAGAAATTCATAATCTATTCAAGACGTTCAAAAATGTTTGGCGCAATACTACGTTCATTTCAACTAGAACTGAGTACCTATTCCATATAACTTATGTCATTTTGATTTTGTTCTGCTAAACTTTTTTATAAAAAGCTATATTAAAATCAAAGGGTGTACTTGTTATATATTTGTATAGCCTCAATTTGCCTTAAATTTTTTGAGCGGCCCACGCTTTTAGTATTGAAGTGGTCCTTTGGGGAAAAGGAGTTGGCCATCCTGTTTTGAAACATCAAAAACGACATTATATATATAATAATGAGCTGAAAATAAACAAAAAATCGAAATTTGGAAAATACAAACAGCACCAATATACAGAGAACAAAATTCTTTATCGATCAATATATACCATGGGGCGGGTTGGATGTCTTTCGTCATCTTTCACTGTCCGAACCACTGTGCATGCTGTTTTTGGCGATTGTATTGGCTTGGGATGTGAGCGTTGAGCAAACCGACCATCGGATGCCTGCTTCCACGTAGCCCCGCTGGATACGCGAAGGACAGAATCACTTGTGATTTTGTTATTCCAACGAAGACTCAATCCTGAGGTGTCTGTATCCGGCTACAGAGTCTACAGAGGAGATGGATGTCGAGTTTACGACTCCAACTAACCTCCCTGTAAATTTAGTTCAGGAGCGAGTCTACAGAGGAGATGGATGTAGAGTTCACGACTCTAAGTGACCTCCCTGTAAATTTAGTTCAGGAGCGAGTCTACAGAGGAGATGGATATCGAGTTTACGACTCCAACTGTTCTCCCTGTGAATTTAGTTTAGGAGCGAGTCTACAGAGGAGATGGATGTCGATTTTACGACTCCAAGTGACCTCTCTGTGAATTTAGTTCAGGAGCGAGTCTACAGAGAAGATGGATGTCGAGTTTACGACTCCAACTGTTCTCCCTGTGAATTTAGTTCAGGAGCGAGTCTACAGAGGAGATGGAGGTCGAGTTTACGACTCCAACTGACGTCCCTGTGAATTTATTTCAGGAGCGAGGGTTCATTTGGTCGAGTGTGAATAGGTGTGGCCACAATAAAACCTTGCGGGTTGCGGTGGAGAGTCGAATAGACCCACTCACTTTGGACCTAACCTTACCTATATACTAAGACATACTAGAATGAATATCCATTAGGATATGGAGCTACAAAAACAAATAACATTGAAACGGACAAAACCTTCGAAATCACTCAATATTATTGGGTGAAATACCATACATCGGACTTGTTGTCATGGAGCTGAAGTTTTTCTGTCTCCTTGAATAAATTTGTCACTGTATTCCTGATACTAGTGAACTGTCCAGGAGAAATAGCTCTTCTAATGATTCTTAAGATTCAAAGGACTAAGGGACAGGAATAATCTGACAATCACTATATCTTATAAATTTTATTAGTTATTCAGTTATCCAGAAGCACTTCATAAAATAGCATATCTGCATTTTCTAGTCATGTCTCATATTACAGTGACAATGTGGTGATTAAAAGTTCGTGCAGAAAATATTTTTAAATATATTTTTTTTTCATTTTTTCAGTCATAAATTTCATTGTTCGTTTTCTTCAATGCGTCATTATTTCATACTCGATTCCTACAATTGTTCGAGAACCACCAAATATTTCCTGACTACAGCCGAAATTAGTATAGCGACTATCTTGTTTTCCGCCATTTTGATATTGCTCGCCTTGAAACTCTTCATTTGATAACTGTATCATGAGGGTGCATGAAAACTTGTCTACTTTCTTGGACTCGCCATATTCCATTCGGGGTGATGCCATGTTTATTAACATGGCATGAAAAAACATGACAACATGAAAAATCAACACGTTAACTTGGGCAGTTCACCATATTGTTTCGTAGCAACTTCCCCGATAATCCACGAAGACCTTAAAGAGGTCTAAAGTGGTTGAGTAGGGTGATCTTGCAGGTCAACTGACAGCCATTTGTTCCAATCCATAATTCAAATGTCAACTAAAGGGTACTATTGAATTCAAAAAAATATCTTTGTGAGCATATTCAATATTCAGAATTTTATAAAAATAGTTCGAAATCAGAAAAAAGAGGGAATGTGCTAAGCGTCTGTGTCACACGTCACTCGGTATATTTTTTAGTAAATAAGATGCCTGTAACCTTCTTGAAATATAATTAAAGGTTATCATTACTGGATACAACTCAAATTGCTTCTTTCTGCTGGAAATGGTAGGAAAACTCCGGGAAATTCTATCGATCATCCGATGTATTTTTGAGTTAACTCCGACTTCTGCGTTAGTCATCAGGAAACTGATTACAGCAAATGTTATTCTTTACGACGTTGTGTAACGAGTGGCGATAAAATTTAACGCTTGTAATACGAATTGATTTGCTATGAAAAATCGAACTATTGCTTTTATCGTGAATTTAAACGATCTGGAGATCATAAATTAACGCATAAAAATCTGTGTGAAGTTCGACGATTGAATCAGTAATTGGTGGATCGAATGTCAGCAATCTCTTTTAATTTATATCTTCATTCAGTGATGTGAGATAATGTTAAAAATTTCATGGAACCAACTCAAAATATAACTTGAAGTTTTCGAGAATGCTAAATGATCACATGGATAGAAATTCAGATGGATTTGTCTTCAGTTTCCACTTCCATTTCGAAATTTCACTTCTCTCCATCTTCATACAAAAAATGTGTTTTGAGAGAGAGCTTTTCTTTCATTTTTTGTCTGAAAGTTATTCCTTTGCATGATCCTCATACACATCTTCGTAAAGAGTTGATTTCTCAAAATTAAATGTTTCCTATTGTCTTTGTAAGATTCCTACATTTTTTGTATAGGGACTTTTGAACGACAATTGATTATGAAGCTTGTTAAAGCTACGTCTGTCAAATTAGTTGACATTTAATCAGCTCATTTTGCCAAAAAACCATAGTAGATGAACAAGGTGGGTTCTGGCTCACTTCAAGGTCGCGCGTCGTTGGTAAGTGTTTCAGAAAGATACCTTAGTGAGTGGAAGAGAGAAACGTGTGACGACATCGATGCAGAGAAGGATGGAACGAGTATCGAAGAGATTCAAAGAGCGTGGGTCCCCTTGGGACACCGCCTCACACCTCAGGCCTTCTAAGGGTTTCACCCCTGAGTCCCGTTGTCGCGCACCAGAAACATGGTCCTAGTGGTCATCGGCAGCTATCAAATTAGTTGTCATTTATTCAGTCTGTTCTGTCAAATCACCATTGACGAATATAGCATCTAACAAAACGTGCAGATATCAAAATGGGTGTTCGAATCGGGCAACGAATCGCGGGCTTGGCCCATTTTATAGTCGCCTCAAACGTTCTATCGAAAGGACTGTTCACAATGTGGTAGATCCACTGGTTCGGTAAAGGTCCAATCAACAATTTGGCGAAAACATGGCCGCTGTCTGTGAGAGTATGCAGAATAATCCAAGGCAGTCGATTTCGCGTCGCTCACTAGACCATGACCTTTCGTAGACCACAACTTGACTAATTTTGCTTCGTGACATGAGCCTGCACCTTCACAAAGCTCAACTGACCCAGGAACTGAAGGTAAATGATCATATCAACGACGCTGAATGGTTTCTGGAGGAATTGACGACTGACTATAATTTCCATAAAAAAATCAGTGATGAATTTGGGACGATACCAATTCACATGAAATCCAAGAGCGTCCTATACATCCCGAATAGGTCACTTTTTGGTGTATATTTTGGGCTGGCGGCGTAATCGGTCCATATTTCTTTGCGAACGATATAGGCCAGGCCACACTTTTTTCTTTGGAGATTCCCACATTTTTTGCATGAAGATGGAGAGGAGGAAGAAGCCAAAACTTGTCATTCCCAAATAAACATTCTTTTTTAAAAATTCACCTCTACAAGCACCTTAAATCAGTTCAATTCTACCGACAGTTGATTCTGAAAGTAACATCGAACTTTTAAATATGGTATACTATTATCTGATAATTTTGGGGTCGGATGACATTCTTACGAGTGAAAACTGACATATATCCGAAATGTTATCAAAAATTTCCAGTACTTGACGATAGAAATGAATGTCTCCATTACATCTGGACCGCACTGCTTCAATCTTGGTACAATATACCATTTTCATTTCAATATCGTAGACAATATCAAGAGAAATCCAGATGGCTCAAAAACCAAAGAAGGCTCAGGATGTGGAGTGTACTCCAGATCACTAAGCCTAAGGATTAAGTGGGGAATGGGAAGAAATACCAGCGTGGTCCAAACAGAACTGGCTGGTATCTCAATCGCCACAAAAGAAATAACCAAGAAAAGAATTTCTGGCAAGAACATAACAATCTGCACTGATAGCAGACAAGCACTATTAGCCTTGAACAGACACCGTGTTACTTCAGGGCTAGCACTAGAGTGCCACCAAGATTTAGCCAAAGCCTCGGTAGATAATAACATTATCCTGAGGTGGGTTAAAGGGCACGACAGGAGTAAAGGTAATCGCATTGCCGACTCTTTAGCCAAGGAAGCGGCTGGACTGAGAATTTTAGGACCAAGTGGCACCCACGGCCTGATGACTTCGACAATTGCGGAACTAGTCAAATGTTACACCCATGCTCAATCTTTAAAGAGATGGGATGAAATCAAAGGATGTAATCTTGCCAGGATCACCTTGGGCGACCCTGGGAAGCTGGCGCCGAAGAAATATCTGGCAATGATCAGGAAAAATCTACGCCTTACAGTAGGATTTCTGACTGGCCACTGTCAGCTAAGGAAACACTTACATAATATGGGGCTAGTGGACACACCTCTATGCAGGATGTGTGAACAGGAAGATGAGACTGTCAGGCATGTCTTGTGCGAGTGCCCGGAGTTATCGTCAATAAGAGAGTGTGTGTTCGGCGAGTCTTGGCCTACACCTGCCAATATAAAGGAGATGTCTCCCAGCGACCTGTCCACCTTTCTGGAAAGGACAGGATGGACGACGACCTAGGAGGACAACTCCTCGGGAGGATGTACAATGGGTCACATGTGGCCTAAGTGCGTGGGCTTACACTCACCCTCCCTACTCTACAGATACAGATACAGATCAAGAGAAAGCATCATACTCATACATTCCGTGCTTGGAATCGCACGTTTCGACTTCTGAGGGTTGTCGTTCGTTGGAAGACCACAGCTGGTTAACGGAAAAATATTTTGAATAGACCGATTAGGCCATGCCTGAAAAAGTTTACACTTCAATTGATGTTGGATCTATATTGGTTGATCTCACTTCCCAATTCCCAACAAACCGCACCATTAGCCATCATCACTTCATATTCGGTAACCCCAGTATACGCAGTCCTCTTGCGGGGTGTTTATTTGTGAATTCCTGCGATAAGGTCGATTTACTTAGGCTCCACAACCCCTCCGGAATGTTTTTCTTCATGCGAGAGAGAGCTCGTTAAGATAAACGCGCGGGATGCAAAATGGACTGGGTGACGATCGTCTGGAAGAGCGTGAGACGGTTCTGATTTTTATCAGCGGAACGAGCACAGAGCGGGAACAGAGAGATTCGCCTGGGGCATGGGGGAAAAATGTAGCATCGTTTGATTGTGTTTTTCCTGTCGCTGAGAGTAATGAGATAATAACATATTCGATTTGAAATAGAAAATAGAAACGGTATCTTCATTCATTGAAAATATACCTTGGTGTTTAGACAAAGTCAAACATAAACGTATACAGCAATAAGTACATAATTTCCAATATATGAAAGTACAGAGTAAGCCAAATTGGAAACTCCTGGATAGATGAAAACTGATACCTGTGTCTGAGAGTCGAATTTTATGACAAACTCAATGGTGAAAACCGCATATTGATATCTGTCATCGCTTCTGAGGTATTGCATGTTTTTGAAAAATGTGCATTTTCAAAAAGTTGCGGCAACTCTCTTCTTCTTGCCAAAAATTTCTTGTTTAGATGAAAACATTCTTGAATAATTATTTTACTTTAATTCAATGGTGTGGAAAGTTAATTTTTCAAATGAGATATCAATGGTTATTGATGGAAAACTTGTTTTTTCAATGAAACACTGTTTATTCCTGCTTAAAATCACCTCCAGAAAAATGTAGCACCCTCAATGTTTCGCTAGAGTCATCTTTGAAATACAGAGCTTTTAGGAGGAGTGCGTAATGACTGGTTCAGGTCTTTCTTGAGTGATAAAGAATATTATAATATAAATTTATTTGAAATTCCTGAAAAAAATTAAAGATCAACCAAAAATAACAATTTTATTAAAACAAAAAACTGAGATTATAAGGAAATAACATACAAGCTACAACCAGAAAATAAAATATTGAAATATTAATATTAACACATGCCAAGTGTTAAAATAACGGTTTGGTGCGAGAAAAAAGTCCAGTAATTTTCCAAAGGTTCCAAACAGTGCATCACAAGAACGCTTGAAGAAGTTATTGGATAGCAACACTCAAGTCGCGGTTTTTGTAACACCCTTTATAGTAAAAATCATACAGTAAATTGTATTGATGAGTTTTAATATGGATTTTCAAGTATCGGTCAGTTCTATACAATTATTTTATCGGTTTGAACAAAATGATCAGAATTGAAAAGAAGCAGACGTTTGTATTCAACTCACTCACTTTCCAACAAATCTCAAAATAGGTCAACAGAGAAACAACTCCAAACTGCATTTGACAGTCTTCACCTTCAATTTTTATAAATCCCTAACAGAAGGTTTGCGACGCTCATTGTGGAAGAAACAAAGGAAATTCCAAGCCTTCAGAATTCTCTCGAAACGATTGAAGATGGATAAAAATAAACTTCGATACCCCTTCATTCTCCACTCACATCCGTGCATTTCCCTATACCATCCAATCTGGATGACATTAATTCAACATTTTTTATTCTCCAGACGACTCTGTGCCTTAAGTGAGCATTCAACTTGAACCGTCCTCTGGGGAGCTCTAGTTTAATGTAATGCTGAAAGATTGTATCCCCAGGAAGTGAATTTGGTGGAGATGGTGAGCGATGACAGTTTGCACATTATCGATTCCGACGATAAACAAAGTGCTGGCCAGGCTCTTCTAAGACACCGTCGCTGTACCGTTACGTAGGGGTTACTGTTGTGAAAAGACAAACAAGAAAAAGGATCATATTCATTCAACGTAGGATTTGGCCAATATAAAGTTTCGGGCAAAAATCACGAGTCAACTCATACACCTCTGATCAATACGACACTGAAGTTTTGTTTTTATTGTCGAAGAATGTAGACTTCCAGAGCGAAGGTAAGTGTGTGAAAGCTATTTTCCGGGTTGTTCAACCGTGATATGCAAGTTTTATTGCCTGACTTTTCGTCTACTACTGCGGTAGACATTATCAAAGGCGATGTGGTAACAGTCGCGGTGCCCAAGTTGGTGCTCGGGTTGTTATTTCCGTTGTTTCCAACGCCAATACTGAGATGCTGGTATTCGACTCTGGTTTTATATCATCGTTAGTGGGTGTGGCTTGATTTCTCCTGATTGGACTACCTGATCTTGTTCATGTATAGGTTAAGTGAATGACATAGTAAAACCTACCTTCCAACAGCTCCCCTTTAATAATATAGTTAGGGAGCTTACTAGTTTCGTTATTCAATAATTATTTCTGATTATACAGGATGTAACTGAATAAGTGTGAAACATTCAAGGAGGTGATTCCTCATCGAAAAAAAGATAGGATCTTTCATATAAAGAAATTTCATTGGAGCATCCTTTGTTAAGATACAGCCCCTTGAAGGGTGTACATAAAATTTGTATAACAATTTTTTTCACAAGCACTAGAAAAGTTACAATATTGAAACTAACTTGACGTTTTTTACTACCAAAAAGACACTCGGCCAGAAATTTATTTGGTTTACCCCATGGTTGTAAGGGGTGGAAAACGCAACCTCTAAAATGTATTTCCAATGTAACTTTTTGTCTTATCATTTGTTTACCATTTAAAAATTTATTTCCGATAGCCTGTTTCATCCTAAACAAAAAATAACTCTTTGGTTTTTTGCCCAAAATGAACCAGTTCTCAGCAAAAAATTATTTTACGAACAACTACAGAGATACTTCGTCATAAATGCGAAAATACGAAACTAATCTATCTAGTAGGTCGCTATTAGCGATAGTGACAATTAAATTGGTATGACGTTGTCAGTTTGTCAATTTTCGAAATTGAATTAATACTAATTGTGTGTCGTTGTTCTGTTCTTAATTTGTAACTTTATTAATTCACTTGTTATTAAAATGGCATACACAAATGAGGATATAGCTGATATGCATTACGTTTACGGTCTGTCGCAGGGGAATGGGTTAGAAGCTTCTAGAAGATGTTCTGAAATGTGTCGTCAACGGCAGCATCCTTCACATAGAATATTTGCTCGACTTCATCAACGATTACGAGAATATGGTTCATTCAACAAAAGAACGCAGTATTATGGTCGCTATCGAGAAGTACGAACATCACAGCTTGAGGAAGGAGTACCTAATTTGATTGAAGAACAACCTACTACCAGTACTAGAAAGATTGCTTTACAGCTAAATGTTGATCATATGACGGTATTTCAAATTTTAAAGGAACAACTCTTATATCCTTACCATCTGCAACGAGTACAGGTACTGTTACCGCGAGACTTTCCGAACCGTCTTGAATTTTGCAATTGGATGCTGGAAATGATTAGAAGAAATTGTGACTTTCTGAAGACAATATAATTCACAAAAGAATGTAGTTTTTCTCGGGACAAGATTATCAATTTTCATAATTACCACATATGGGCTGATGAAAACCCTCACGCTATTGTCGAAACTAACAATCAAGAACAGTTTTCTCTTAACGTATGGCTTAGAGTTATTGGGAATGATTTACTTGGGCCTCATTTTCTACCTCCTCGAGTAAATGGTGAGGCAAACGTTCAATTTTTAAGAGAAGTGCATCCAGTACTGTTGGAGGAAGTTCCTTTGGGCGTCAGAAGGGATATGTTTTTTATGCATGCTGGATAGGTCGAAGAGAACCACAGAACTGGCCCGCTCGATCCCCGGATCTCAATCCTCTCGATTTCTCTATTTGGGGCCAATTACAGCATTTGGTTGATCGTACTCCTGTTCGCGATGTAGAGGACTTAAGAAACCGCATCATCGATGCGTGCAGGGTAATCAGAGAGACTCCAGAAATATTTGAGCGAATACGTGGCTCAATGCGCCGACGTCTGGACGCATGCGTAATGTCTGAAGTAAGACATATTGAACATTTACTATGATTTTTATATGTTGTGTGTTTTGTTATTAATAAATTAGTTTTGTTTACTACCCTTTAATCGTTTAATGCAGGTACTAACTACAAAATAGCAATAAATCTAGTTCGCATTTATGACGATGTATCTCTGCAGTTGTTCGTAAACTAATTTTTTGCTGCAAACTGGTTCATTTTGGGCAAAAAACCCAAAAGACATGTTTTGTTTAAAATGAAACAGGCTATCGGAAATAAATTTTTGAATGATGAACAAATAATAAGACAAAAAGTTCCATTGGAAATGAATTTCAGGGGTTGCGTTTTCCACCCCTTACAATCATGGGGTCAACGAAATAAATCACTGGCTAAGTGTCTTTTTGGTAGTACAAAACGTCAGGTTAATTTCAATATTGTAACTTTTTCAGTGCTCGTGAAAAAAATTGTTATATTGTATTTTCGAATGAGTTAATGTACAGCTGATTTATCGGTTTGTCCGAGTCAACAATTTCTTTTGTATTCAGAAAAACGGGTACCTATACGGTTGTGGTTCCAATATTGGCCCAACTGCATCTACAAGGTGCCCGGATACGCTGAAGGTTTTCTGAGGTCCTAAGCTGACCTTAGACTTTCTCTGATGGTTTTTGTTAGCCCAAATATTGGTTTCAAGTCAAGCTTTTTCCTTGACTAGCTTAGCTGGGGTTACTTCGGCGCGGCGTTCTGTCTCCTGAGCCGTATGGCCCGCTCAAATTTTCTTTCGCTGTACTCATTTCCTTTGAAGCCATTTTCCAAGTGATTTGGGCTCCTCAAATTGACTCTCAGGTTCAAATATATGCTCGCTCTCTCAACCAATGTTTCAATCAATTCTCTTTTGTGTTGTGGCTGTTGGTTGGAGTTTTTGTTCGGGTACCTGTTGTGGAATTGGCCGCGGTGGTAGTGCGCCCGACTCACGTTCGGAAGACCGTGGGTTCGATTCCTGCCTCGACCAGATATTTTTCTCGAGATAATTTATCTAGTTGAAGCTGGGATGATTCTGCAACCGTGTTAGGAATCACACGTTAAAATGTAGGACCTCGTTAGTCCTCAGCTCGCACAAGTTTCTCAACTTCTGAGAGTTGTCGTTCGTATGGGGGCCACAGCTGATTAACGGAAAAACCGATTTTTTTTTAAACCTGTCTGTTTGTGTTCGTTTCCTGTACACTCTGTATCTCAATGAACAATCTTCTCGTCTGTTCACATGAACATCCTCGAAGATTAGTGATAGGGGAGCACACGATGCAAAATGGGGATTTACTCGAGCGTCATTGAGACATATTAGGTTGCAAAGCTTAGATGATAATAAGAAAAAAATGTTATACAATTCATACCTTTTCATCGGCGGGGGAAGCGTCTATAGATTTTTGAAAATCTGAAAAATACTGTTGACGCAAACTCGTGGCCATTATTATAATGTGCAAAAAAAATTCGCCATTTTGAAATATTCAAACGAATCAGATTGAGATATATATCGTTCATCTTCATATTCTAGACTTGCTGTCTCATAATCTGACGATTATCTAGAGGGATTCGCCTAATCTGACAAAAAAATTATATTTTTTCAATTTTTTTCAAATAATTGAACTTATTCAATTGGAAAGCTCAGGAAATAGCATACAAATAAATAAGTGTATGTTTTTTAAGTAGTATACTTGTAGTTATAAGAAATTTTTTTTAAATGCTCAAAAAAATTTAATTTTTCATAATCAATTGATTAATCAATCATCATCTTCATCTTCATCACGAACGAGTCTCTGTGATGAGCTGTGAGAGGTCATGGCAACATAATTCAGAGTGGGGACGGAGTGAGAGTAATAGATAGAGAGGAAGTGAAAGAGGAATAGAAACTCGGAGAGGGAAATATAGGTAGCTGCACGCATTGAACTTTATCGACGAATTTTTGTTATTTCGACTTGCGGAAGTCGTCAAATTATATATTTTCCGTTATCCTTGAATTATTTCCTTCAAAATAAAAAGTAATAGCTACGCTCGAGAATGTCGAAATGACGTTATTTTTTCACAACTTTGCTGCCCTACCCTTTCTTTTCGTTACTCTCAAATTGTCAGATTACTGGAATATACACTTTTTAGCATATAATAAACTCACCCTACCTTAATCTGACGCGCTCGAGAATTTCTCATGATCAATTTCTTTTTACTAATCTGATCCTTTATCCTTTACGGGCGGCCTTATATATGGGGCTCATATTTGGTGGATGTACTCAATAGGGTATCCGCCTGTATATTAATCTGCCGCGCTTTAGTGAATCCCGAAATCTCCTCTTGAGCTACCCTTTTATTATTATTTCTATTATTATTAGAGTCTCCCAGGTTTATCGTTCCATTGTGAATTGGATTTCTCAGCAGAGAGAGTTCAGATATGATAGATAAACGCAGCCAACAATATGGTTTTCCATGGAAAAGTTTGCCACCGCCGGACTTAATGGACTGTCCATCGCGATAGCATCCGTTTGTTAGTGAAAAACTCTATTCCACTGAAAATAAGTTGTTGAGGATAATTATATTCCATTTACATGGAATTATCATCAATGGCAGACTTCTCTGGATTATGTTACTGACTATCAATCACTTCATTCATAAAATTACGACTTCATCCTGAATCTCTATTATCTGAAAGTAACTTTCATGCATGACCTACACATCTTTATGTAGGTAGGTATGCGTGTATATGTACGTACTAGATATATTATCTTTCGAGTGTTTGATGCGAGCAGAAGATCTGAATCATCGCAGATATTGATTTGAGTTAACACAATAAACTCAAAAGTTGCCATTAGACACCACAACTACAATATCCGCAGTTACAGACCTGTTCAACAAGTTCTTTCAAGAAGTTATAGCGGAGTTCCGTTGGAGGAGCAGGAGAGAGAAAGCGCGAAACAATAGTCTCAAACTTGAATTAGCTACGTTCGAGCGGAGAATTTTGAGCGATAACCCGAGCAAAGAAGTTAGAGCACCAGATAGACAAACTGGGGTTAGTCAATGTGCGGCATGAATACTAAACTATCTCGAGATGCTGAATTTACCTGAACTTTTCTAATGAAATGTTGGCTCTCCCTACAACAACAGAATAAACTATTTATTTGTTTACTCTGGGTTCGGCGGAGTTCACGAGTTTATGATTTGCAGATGAATGCAGTGAACTTTGATATTGGGGATGAACTATTTCGGGTTGTGAATATCAGTCCTGCATTAATTGAGTGCTAATTGGAATACAGAATTATATTGGTCAAAGGGAGTATAATCATGATTGAATAATGCTCATGTAAAATTACAAAGTCCTAATGGACATATGACCATTCGATTCGTGAAATGGATACTCAAAAGCAAAGCAGTATATTACATTCCTGATAAAAGATGAAGGAACTTGTAAAGAGTGGTCTCTCAGAAATCTAGAAAAACACGTGTTGGAAAGTTCATTTTTTTCCCAATGGTCTATTGACTAACATGAGTGATCCCAATCACAAGATGAATATAATGAAGTTTACAGCTATGGATGAGTATAAGTAAAATAGATTACAAAGATAGCATATGAAATCTCTAGTCTAATAGAATAGTATATTATAGGAACATTGATACATACATATGATAATCCAAAAAATATACTGTAGAATTCTAATTGAATTGGCAGTGTGCAGATGGTTGAAACACGTTATTTCACTTTTATTGGTTGTAATTAGACTGTAAGTTCACTTGCATATGAATTAACTTGCTACAAATTATATAATGAATATTACTGGAGTTTTTCTCAACACCAAACCGTTATTTCAATACCCCGACACATGTTTCGATCACCAAGTGATTGAAGATGAAAACTTGGTGATCGATACACGTGTCGAGGTGTTGGTGTTGAGAAAAAACACCACATTACCACACTAAAGCTTCCAAACAGTGCATCACAACTACGAATAATATACTTCAAGCATGAAACAATAAAAAAATCGCATTCTGAATAGAAACTATTATGAATTTTACAGATGTTAGACACTGGGGATTTCATTAAGACATTGATTCTTGGTACTAGCAAATAGCTGGAATGATTCTGCAACCGTGTTAGGAATCACACGTTAAAAGGTGAGACCTCGTCAGTCCTTAGCTCGCACAAGTTTCTCAACTTCTGAGAGTTGTCGTTCGTATGGGGGCGGCAGCTGATTAACGGAAAAACAGATTTTAAAACAGATTTCTTAAAACAGAAGAAGATTTCGTTTCTACCACTTCGTCTCGGTACGTGAAAATCCAGTTGATATAACAAATCTGTGCAGCCTACCAGATTATGAATCAATTCACATATGAAGATACAAGCACAGTATGTTCTTCTGTTTTCTAAGAATAAGAGGTCAAATCTATAAAGCAACACTCTAATTCCTTGGCATGGGTAAGCTACATCCAGTTTGTACAGTTTATACATATGAAGATACAACCATAGTATGTTCTTCTGTTTTCTAAGAATAAGAAGTCAAATCTATAAAGCAACACTCCAATTCCTTGGGATGGGTAAGCTACATCCAGTTTGTGAGCCATGGATTTCATAAAAATTCTTCGACAAGATTCGAGGTGATGTATATGCACATTGTATATAGGTGACCAGATTAGGGAGCCATATTCCAAACGAGATCAGACATAAAAGTGTTATTGAACAGTCCAAGCATTTTTTTTTGCAAAAGATCTCATCTCTTTTTAACCACCTTGAACTAATGATTCGTTTCATAAACCATTCTTTATCTAATTACAGTTCAATTATTGATGTACGTTAATGAAAGTCACGATATTAGATGTTGATCTACTTACATAGGTCGGACTGAAAGAACATCTAGAGCATGCTTGAAAGAACATTGAAACAGTTTGAAGAATGGAAGAATAAATTCAACGAAGGTTACTCACCCCTTGCAGAGGAAAATGAATTCAATCATGAATTCAAAACTTCTCATTTCCAGAAAAGAGGTCGGAAACTCGACCTTCTAGAAAATATGGATATCAATAAGTACAAAAATTCCCAATATCTGCTAAAAGATTGAATTGAGTTGAATTTAATAATTGATGAACATTAATGAAAGTCAATTCGTCTATTAGATTTTGACATACTTACATAGGTCGGACTGAAAGAACATCTAGAGCACGCTTGAAAGAACATAGAAATGATTTGAAGAATTGACTACCATTTTTGCGAGCACTTCGATAACTTTCTCACCGGTGGAACATTGACCAATCAGGACCAGGCAGAAATGGCCTTCGTCGACTTCATCTGATCACGATAATTCGACTCGTGTGACGTTGGCAAAAGTGCATTGATTCAAATGGCGCTAATTTCGATTGAATTGGATGAGTATCCACTAAGATATTATAGTTTAAAGTTGTCTCGTGAAACGGACGAAACTTTTGAAACAACTTGATAATTCTCAGTCAGTAACTGGAATAATTGATATATTGATAATCTCAGATTCCTTTGGGTTAGTTTTCGTACCAGAAAGTGATTTCCTAGTTCTAAAATTCTGAAAAAAAAAGGTGGTTGAGAAACGTCTTGAATCGAAAGTCAAAAGTACCTCCTTATGTCAGTAGCAATGATATCACCAATTCAATATTTCTACATCCAGTCACGACAAACGAGTTGATCGATATCATTTTCGGATTAAAAAATAAAACTTTTCTTGGTCCCGATAAAATATTATTGTTCCTTATCAAAAAGTTCCACAAGTACTTTTTAGAACTCATAGGTCACATTTCAAATTTAATATTTACTGTAGGAAATATACCTAAATCTTTGAAAGACTCAATACCGATTTTTTAAGTCTGGTGACAAAAAGTCAGTACCTAACAAACTTCCGTCCCTAACTATGATTAATTACTTCTCCAAAATATTCGAAAAATGTGTCAAATTGATTTATACTATTTTGCAATAATAACAAAATTTTTTCTGAATCACAATATGGTTTTCTAGAAAACAGATCAAGAGAAAACACAGTTTTTGAGATTGTTAACCAAATCAACAACTGTTTTCATGAACAACAAGAATGCATAACTGTCTTTTTGGATTTGGCCAAGGCATTTGATACTGTGGATCATAATATACTCCTTCAACGTTTAGCTAACATTGGTGTGAGGGGTGTTGCTTTGAAAATATTCAAAGACTACTTGACAAATATAATACAAATTATCAAGGTAAACGACTGTCTCAGCGACCCACTAAAAATTACCCGGGGCGTACCCCAAGGAACTGTATTAGGACCCATCTCATTTCTAATGTATATGAACAACATCTTCAAACTTTCTGATTTCAATAGTGAAATAACTTTATTTGCTGATGACACAGATATCACTTTTGTTGGAAAAACGTGGGAAGAAGTATACACTCACTCTGAAATAGGCATCAAAACGATTTTCAACTGGTTGAGTTCTAATTTATTGAATGTCAATGTAAAAAAACCGAATTTATTGCATTTGCTCCAACAAATAGAGATCAACCAGCTACAAACATCATAAAAATACACAAAATATCTTGTGCAAATGTTACCAATTGTAGCTGTACGTCTATACAGAAAACGGATACAATAAAATACCTACGGGTATTAGTGGACCAATCTCTTCGGTGGAATGCATACATTGATTATACAGTAACTAGACTACGTAAATAAATATATAAATTTTATCAGCTCAGGAATATTATAAACAGGGAAATAATACTGATGGTGTATGATGCCTTGGCTAACTCCATGATACGTTACTGTAAAATAGTATGGTGTGGTACCTTCAAGACATCGCTAATTGACTTGAAAATGATTCAAAATCAATTAATGAGAATCATGATGAAAAAAGATTGGAGGTATTGTACCCAGTCGTTGTATGATGAAACTGGGATATTCGGTGTTAGAAAAACTTACATTTTTAAGAGTTTATTATGGACTGCTAATTCTTCAATCAAATTTGTACAGCATGCTTTCAATACTCATAACAGTTCAGTTAAGACCATGAATGTTCCACGATGCAGACTCACGCATAATCAAAAATTTATAACTTATCTGGGACCTAAACTTTACAACACTGTACCTGAATCTTCGAAAGGCATGAGACACAAACTCAAATTCAAAATAGGGTTGACAACATTTGTTGACAATAATTCTGATACTTGAATAAGAAATATCTACTATTAGAGGTGTCTTTCAGAGCCCATCACAGACAGATCTTTCTCTCTCTTTCTCTTTCTCATCTTTTTCCTACCATCTCTTTCTTTCTTCACTCTGTTCACTATGTTTGGTTATACAGGAAAAGATATTCTATTCAGTTTGCTGACTAGAATACAAGCTTGCTTAGGTAGCCGTAACTTCCATTAGGATTGTATAATCTTTACATTTCATGTATTTTATTTTTTATCCTTATAACGGAATTTAATAAATTTACTTACTTGAATTTGAATAATATTTGCCATATTATCTTTCAGCATGATCTTTTCAGTTTGCCTTCCAATTGATTGAAACAGCAAGAAAAATTTACTTTTCCACAAAAAATTAAAGATTACAAAAAATATCATTTCAATTATCGCTTAGTTTTGTCTACCCTTATGAGTGTATGCTAAGTGTGGGCTTGAAAATGATTTTAGTGGTTATGATTTTAATATATTTTCTCCGTGACTGGGATCGAAGGATGTTCAACTACATGATCTCTTCAGTTATTCAGAATTATTATGAGACTTCTCTCCTCACAAATCGTGTCAAATTTTTAGGAGCGCACTGAATTCTGTGAAAAAAGCAGACTCTGACGAGAATTCAATATTGATTGAAAAAGTCTATTTCCTCTCATCAAACGTAGTTTCCTTTGAAGTTTTTGCAGTCGATCTCGTTACGATTACGTTACTCCTGCAGTTTCTACTTCCTTTCAGGAACTCTTCGGAAAGTTTATGAGATTCAGTATGGAGTGACAGGAAAAAATTTGCAACAAGTTAATAATGGGAACGTATCATTTTGCAAATTTCTTGTTGAGAACTGAAATGTCATGGAAACTTAGTAATATTTGTCCGAGCCATACATTTAAGTACTTATGATTTGTTTTTTTTTTCAGGGTGGCAACAAATTGGTCAAAATTTCAAAGACTATTCTTTTTTTTTGTTTGAAGGTGATTGACAATTGACAACAGCATAAAAATGTGAGACATTTCAAAAAAGACGTGAAAAATTTTTTTATTGGAGAAATGTTTTTATTCGCTTTCCGAATTTTAATTGAAAATTAAAGTATGTGACTACCTTATCTTGAATTTATATTTAATATTTTCAAATACTTTTAATAACCTTAGAATTAGGCTTGACAATTCCCATACATGTAACTGTCAACGTTAAATGAAGATTAATTTATTTATAGAATTATTATCATAATTCACCTATCTGAGCATTTTCTTGATATTTTTTTGCAACAATTCAATGGAATTGATTTGTTACTTTTGAAAAGCAACGAATTCTTGTGAAGCTGAACAATGAATTTCACTAGTTCGGACTTCCATTGTCTACTATATAAAATGATTTGAAATCCCTGAAACAACTAAAAAAGAAGAATTGAAAATGAATAACTGAAAATAACAATTATATTAAGCAAAATCAACCTGAAATGAAATAATAGTGAAATAAAATACAAGTAAAAATAGAATGGCTGAATACGTTGTTGGACAACATGTATGCGGCTTCCTTGAATTTTCTCCTAAACCAATGCTCCTCTCTGTACAAGATCTCAGCTTGGGACCATTCGATGTTGTGTTGATGGGTCCAAACATGGTCTGCTATTCCTGATTTGCTGTTTTCCCCTCGCTGTGTGTGTTTATTGTGCTCGGCAATGCGAACATTCAATGGCCTCTTAGTTTCACCAATATAGGATTTTCCTCACTCACAGGGTATCCGGTAAATGCAATTCTTGGAATCAAAGTCCGCGTTTGGTGGCCTCGTTTTCGTGAGGCTGCTACGGATATTGTTACCAGATCTGAAGCAGGTTCTGATGTTGTACTTGGAAAAATTCTTTTTATCCTCTCCGATAATCCTCTAATGTAGGGAAGTGCAAGCACTGGTTGTGACGACTTCTTTGCTGTCTTGTAGCCAAAGTCTTTTCTACCATCGCATTGGAATAGCCATTCCGTTGAAGATCATTTTTGATGATGTCTAGTTCCTTCTCGAGACCTTTCCTCATATTACAGAGCCCAAAAGTACGGTTTAATAGAGTCTTGATGATTCCTCTTTCAGTCGATTGATGGTGGTTGGATTCGTGGTTCAGATACTGTCCCGTATGAGTGGGTTTTCGGTTTACAGATGTTTCCCACTCAGTGTCGATCCTCTTCACCAAAACGTCTAAGAATGGCAATTCGTTGTGGAATTCCTTCTCCATTGTGAAAGTGATGGAAGGTCTCACGCTGTTGATGTGTTTCAGGAAGGCGTCTAGTTCAGTATTCCCATGGTTCCATATTATGAAGGTGTCGTCAACATATCTCAATCAGACTCGAGATTTCTTGTGGGCTTCTTCAATGGCCAGAGTTTCAAACCACTCCATATATTTGTTGGCTATGACTGGTGAAAGTGGCGATCCCATTGGCAGTCCCTCGTCTTGTGTAAATAATTCGTCCTCCAGTTGGAAATAACAGTTTCGTACACAGCATCCTAGTAATTCCATAATTACTTCTAAAGGTAGATTCGTTCTCTCTTCCAGGTTCCCGTCTTCGGATAGCTTTCTCTGTATGATTTGGGGTGCTTCTTCGACCGGAACGTTGGTGTAAAGGCTTTCCACGTTGAAACTAATTAGTTAATCTTCCATATAGTAGACAATAGAAGTCCGAACTAATGAAATTCATTCTTTTTTTTTTCTGACTGACTCGACCGTAACTTGATGAAGATCCATAATAATTTCATAAACTACACCTACCGATTTGATCTTCAGAAACTTCATTTTCGCTATCACAGTAGATTTTTGATGGTGAATAACATACTATAAGGTAATTCTTCACTCTCATCTTTATTCACCCCACGTACCTCAGGTAGTAACTCGATCATAATTTTTTGAGGCCTTTAACCGTGTATGGCATGAGGGTTTGATGGTCAAACTTCAAAGCTATGGCTTGTCGGATCATTTTTGTGTATGGCTCTTCAGCTTCCTGAGAGAAAGATCCCTGCAGGGGTCTATATTGTCTCCAACCCTCCGTCTATTGTATATCAACGACTTCTGTATCTGTATAGTAGGTAGGGTGAGTGTAAGCCCACAGCACTTAGGCCACATGTGACCCATTGTGCATTCTTCCGAGGAGTTGTCCTCTTAGGTCATCGTCCATCCTGCCCTTTCCAGGAAGGTAGACAGGTCACCGGGATACATCTCCTTTATATCGGCAGGTGTAGCCCAAGACTCGCCGAACACACACTCTCTTATTGACGATAATTCCGGGCACTCGCGTAGGATATGCCTGACAGTCTCATCTTCCTATTCACACATTCTGTATAGAGGTGTGTCTACTAGCCCCATATTGAGGAGGTATTTTCTTAGTTGACAGTGGCCAGTCGGAAATCCTACTGTTAAGCTTAGATTTCTCCTGGTCATCGTCAGATATTTCTTCGGCGCCAGCTTCCAAGGGTCGTCCAGGGTGATCCTGGCAAGATTGCATCCTTTGATTCCATTTCATCTCTTTAGGGATTGGCTAGTTACGCAATTGTCGAAGTCATCAGGCCGTAGGTGCCACTGGGTCCTGAAATTCTCAGTCAAGCCGCTTCCTTGGCTGAAGAATCGGCAATTCGATTACCTTCACTCCTGTCGTGCCCTTTAACCCACCTTAGGATAATGTTATTATCTACCGAGGCTTTGGCTAAATCTTGGTGCCACTCTAATACTAGCCCTGAGGTTACACGTTGTCTGTTCAAGGCTAATAGGGCTTTTCTGCTGTCAACGACTTATTGGGAAACACCAAGAATCCAATATATTGCTTTGCTGATGACTGCACACTAGTTTCGTCCTGGATTCCTGGACATCGGCGGCGGATGCATATCTTCACCGGCAGCAGGAGATGGCATATCTCAATGAGGTTCTAGAAGTAATTTCGAATTGGGGTGGCAGTAACCAGGTTCGATGGTTCAAAAACCCAGGCATCGGTTTGCGCTCCAAAAAAAAATGTGTCTGGACCGGATATAATAATGTCTAGTCAGACAATTCCACTTTCTGCTTCGATAAGTTTGTTGGGGGTTGAAACGGATACCAATATGTCTTGGTACAATCATGTCACTGGAATTGCGAAAGCCGCTTCTCAAAAGCTTGGAACCAGAAAACTCCACACACCTGAGCAACTTTTCATGCTTCATAAAGCTCAGATCAGATCTTGTTTCGATTATTGTTCTCATGTATGGAGCTCTGCCCCTAAGCATACCCCGAAGCTGCTGGATTTCATCCAGAGAAGTGCTATCCGCCTGATTGGAGACACGATATTACTTGCAACATTGAGAGTCTGGAATATCGAAAGAAGGTTGGAGATTTGTATCTCCTCTATAAATACTTTCACGGGAAGTGTTCAAGTGACCTGTCATATTTGATTCCACCAAGAGCGATATATTATATCATCTTCAATTATGATCACCTAGATCATATATCAATTCTACATCAATAATATGTCTACAATGACTAGGATCAGATTGGTTTTTTTAAGAAAACAACTTCAGTAATGGTGATCTAGTCAAATTCAGTTGGTCATTCAGTAAAGTGTCAGAATTTCTAAGTTTAATGATTTCCATTACTTTCAAATGATTCAGCTTCAAACCTCCATTTTCTTTGTGTAAAATTTTGTTATGCATATGTTCTGAGTGCTTCGTCCATGAATTTTCTGTACTTTTGATTCAATTTTTCACAGTATATAAATGATGGAGAAAGAGGTAGAGGGACAGAGAGAAGGTTTGTCTTTGCTGACTAGTTGAGAACAAAGCCTAGAAATTATTTGGGAAAGCAGTGAAAGCCCAAGTTCATTCCTATAACATCGTCTTTTCAATATTTTTGTAAAAATATTAGAAAATGTCAGTACTCACAATATAAATGAGGATGGTGGCAAAATGAATGATAGGTCAAGACAAACACGTGAAAGACGTGAAAAGTTTAATACTTATTGCAATTTCATTCAATTCTCTTTTAACTGAAACGTGCTTCAAGAAACTCAAAAACATATATATGGATGGAGATATTCACAACATCTCAGGGAAATTCTTATAAAGAAGTGCAGCTACTTCACCCTTTACATCTCTAGAAATACATAGACTTGACATGAAACAAGAATGAAAGAGCGGGAAATACAAAATTCGATATTTGTGTACCAAAATTTATTGATTCTCATAAAAGAGACAACCGGCAGAGGTTGTGAATTAATATCAAATGAAAACAAAATGGTATCTGTTGAATAAGATTGAAAGAGACATCATAAACGTATTGTAAATAGTTGGAAATTATGAAAAGTTTGGAATTTATTGTTGTAAACCGTTTCCCTAGTTACGGGCATGGAATGATGCTTACGAAAAATTTATATATTTAGACATAAGTGAGGTTAGACATCTATTTACATGAATGTTAAGGAAATATGTATACATTTTGAAGTAAGTAGCAAACTGGTAGAGAAAACAGTTTTTGAGATATCAAAGTTGGAAATTTGAAGTTACAAAAATTTACAGATGGTAACTAAGGAAAGTGAAAGATTTTCAACTTCTTTATCAACAAAACATTCTTCTCAAGGCGACGAAGGTGGACGCCACGCCACGCCACGCCACTAGAATTAAAGTCAATTTGATAGAAAAGGTAGTGAAAATTACATAATTATATAGAATAATAATAATAATAATCGAATTAAGTTATGACAAAACTAGGCCGAATTCAATCAAAAAATTCAGTTCGTGGATGATTTACAGCACAGCAAAGAAGGAACCGGTGAATATGAACATTCAATTGCACAAACAAAAAACACTTAGGGAAAATAAGGTATTCACCTCTTTCAATATCGAGTATAAAATATATGCATATATATGAATAAAATAATTTGTCTAAAAACAAAGACTGGACAAGAATTTACATTGAGTATAAAACTGCAGAGTGACCAGGAGATTAATTGACATTTCATAAACTGTTAGTGCGTTCCGTAACTCACGTTATTCAGTTTGGTATAGCATTGAACATTTTAGAGTTATTTGCGTTTCTCATCCTATAATCAGTTGTGTATTTCCCAAATTTATTTACAGGTACAGCTGATATTCAGATTATTTTTGGGAAAGTAATATTTGTATTTGAGCCTGAATCCACCTGAGGTGTTGAGAAAAATCTCTCTAAATTGAGTTATAGGAATGTTTACTCAACATAAGAGTCTAGCCGAATCAAAATTATTATTCCATTGAAGAAAAAACAACATTAAAACCAATAATAAATATAAAAGTATATCTAAATCATAATTTTTATTTCATTAATAATAATAACTATAATTCAATAACAAATCCCACTTTACTTTTATAACAGTTGGAAAATTAAAAATGAACATCGTTGTGTGTTACTCAGTTCAACATTCCCGTGAGTAATAAATATGTCACAGCCAAATCGTTCTTTCCTCCCTTTTTTCCGAACCAATCCACCACGGCATAAAACACTTCTCGACGATCGCCTAAACTTCATAACACTTTTTCATTTCCTGGAATGAGCGACACCTCCTGAAGTCTTAAAAACCCCGTCATAAATAAATCCAACTACGAGCCCTTTTCAGGAAAGAGCGGGAACATTCTGCTCCGAGATATTTTATGATACTTTATGGTCATATCTCTGGACTTACAGGCGTTTCGCAGTACATTACCTCTCGACAAAGCTGTGAAAGCACGACTCAAACATGGACTGGCACCCCTGTTATGATGTCCGACCCTTTGAACCGGCGCGGCCCACTATTGCCGCCCGTTTCTGCTTTTGCTTGCCTTCATCCGTATCGCCGGTGCTGATGTTGATTAGCATTCGGGTTATTCCCAAAATCTGAGCTGAATAAGGATCGTTTCAGAGGAGGTAGCTTTGAGGTATTTGAATTAGACTGGAGAATTGAACAGTCTGGAAATTGATAGACATATTTTGCTGATAAAGAACCAGAGTATCAATTCGAACAATAGTATCGTTCTATTAATGAAGATTCAGCGGGTAATAGTAATAATCTTTACTCAAATAGACATCTCAGTTCACATAAATAGTTCACGTGGCAATAATTATATAGAAAATAGTATATAATCTGTTTGAGAATATGTTTGAAATCTGTTTCTTCGTTAACCAGCACCCTACGAACGACACCTCTCAAAAGTCGAGAATTGTACTAAGGACTGACGAGGTCTTATCTTTCAACGTGTGATTTCTAACACGGGTTGAACGATAGAAAGTGAAAGTCTACATTCCCATACAAAGATGAGCGTTTGTACGAAGAATTCTATAACATTCATCATGGCCTGCCAGGATGGTGTCTCAAACATCTCAGTCCACCGTATTCTACAGAGGTATCTGAAACCAATTGCCTGGCCTGCCATGTGGCAAGTTAATACCGTAGTTGGCATCATCAACTTTCAGTTCCGTGTACTTTTCGTTTTCTTCCTTTCTATTTCGAAGGTTCCGTTTTTATTCATTCCATTCATTCCATTCCATTCCATTCCATTCCATTCCATTCCATGCCATTCCTTTCCATTCCATTCCATTCCATTCCATTCCAGTTTTCGAAGAGATTTTTCTGATATGTTTGAAATAGAGATTGAATACTGCATTGCTAATGTGTTCTGTACAAAGAGCTGTAAAAATATTTTTTGATCTATCGAAAATTTGATCATTACCATCTTTGTATATTTTCAGGATGTTTTTATATTCATTGAAATGGAAAACATTTACAAATTAATTCTATCCTGTCTATTCCGTTTCGATTTGTTCTGTTCCGTGTTCCGTTCCGTTCTGTTCCGTTCCGTCCGTTCCGTTCCAATTCAACCGCTCCTTTTCTCATGCGTGCCTTTCGATTTAGTGCCGTTCCGTAACGTTTCATGTCGTTTTGTTTCGTTCCGTTCCCTTTGGTTTCGTAACGATTTGTTTCGTTCCATTGTGATTCGTTCCTTACCATTTCGTTCCATATCGTTTCCTTTCGTTCCATTCCATATCGTTCGGTTTTGCTTTTTTCTGTTCCATGCTTTTCCGTTCCGTTCCATGTCTTCCGGTTTCGTTTCGTTCTCTTGCGTCTCATAACGTTTCGTGTCATTCCGTTCCGTTCCGTTTCGTTTAGTACCGTTCCGTTCCATTCCATGTCGTTGGGTTACATTCCGTTCCCTTTCGTTTCGAAACGATTTGTTTCGTTCCATTACGATTCGTTCCTTACCGTTCCGTTCCATGCCATTTCTTTTCGTTCCATTTCATTTCGTTCGATTTTGTTCATTTCCATTCCATGCTATTCCATTCCGTTCCATGTCTTTCGGTTCCGTTTCGTTCTCTTCCGCTTCATAACGTTTCGTGTCATTCCGTTACGTTTCGTTCCGTTCCATGTCGTTTGGTTTCGTTCCGTTTCCTTCCGTTTCGTTCCGTAACGTTCTATTCTGTTTCGTTACGATCCGATCCGTTTCGTTCTGTGCCTTTTCGTTTTGGTGCCATTCTTTCTTTTTGATGTCCTATCATATACATTTATATTTTAAATTTTCAATTATTTCATGAAACAAATATCACAGGCTTCAACATCTAACGAGGAACATTGTCAACCACATTTGAACAAATGATCCATAAAGTATTTTCCAAAAACCAGCAATATTATTATATATTTTCATTCTGAAAGGCAGTTGTTCATCCGCCATCCCTCACGTCCTTCTTTTGTTTTCGAATTCATTTCGGCGTTCGCCAACTCCTTGACAAATGACGTGGATCGTGAAAAATGAAGTGGAAACGGCGACAACTTGATAAAAGGGCTGTTGACTCGAATTGAGATTCTCGCTACTCAAAGGGAAAACGAAAATTTCATCAAGCAGATCAATGCGTTCACCTACGTGCGGTTATTTTTTTTGTTGAAACCGCATTTTCGCGAGGAATAGGCTTGGAAGTTTGATGGAAAGTTGCAAGTCATGAAAAACTTATGAGGGGTGCGTTATGACGTGTGTTGGGAATTATTGACGGATATGTATAAAAGTTTTAAAGTCTTTCGAAGGGCGCTCGAGAGTTTGTGTCTAAAATATCCTGGATGGGAAAATGAAATCATTACAAGTTGAAGTTCATTTCTCACGCTCAATCAAAAATCTGGCAAGGCTTATTGCATATGATAGGCAGCATCTATCCGTATTCAAACAAAAGATCTATTAAAACTAGATGCACGGAGCTCGAAAAAAAAAAGATTATGAAACAAGTACTAGCCAAAGAGGTATCCTTTATAGATACAGAGAGCGACTCCTTTTCACAGGAACTCCAATATACAGTGCTTTTCAGATAAAAGTATCCACCTTTAATCGTCCAAAAACACGTCAATTTATGTTGAAAGGAGCAAGCATTATGGCTTATTTAAACTTACTGGAAAAGCCACCCCCTCACCCCTAGCATCATCCCTTTTTTTTTAAATTACTTCTCATATTTTTTATGTAAAATTTGGATACTCCTCTTTGAGCTGATTCCAAAAATGTATAATACTTCTAGGTTAAAATGGTTAGTTTATGAGATAAACAATTTTTCTTTTAAAAGCACAAATTTTACTTATTTTTTACTTTCACCTTATTTGCCTGTATCCACGTATTACAACAATAATAGAAAATGATGATAACCTTTCCGAAGATTTACTGGTATTTCAACAAGACGGAGCTCCCCCACACTATGCTATGTCTGTACGACAATTTTTAAACGAAACATTCCCCGCTCGTTGGATAGGTAGAAGAGGGCAGATGATGAAGTGGCCACCTAGGTCACCGGATTTAACACCCCTAGAGTTCTTTTTCTGGGGGTATTCAAAAACAAAAGTTTATGTTACCCAACCAGAATCTCTGGATGATTTACGAGAGAGGATAGAAAATGAATGTCAAATAAATCCAGCCGTATTGAGCAATGTCAGAGAGATATTTCAAAATAGAATATACCATTGTATGGAAGTGAATGGTAGTCATTTTGAACACTTATTGTAACTTCATAATAAATAGCACAGTTAAAAAAATTAAAGAGTTTGAACTGTTGTACAACCCATTTTATTACAGGCAAATAAGGTAAAATTTAAAAATAAGTAAAATTTGTGCTATTAAAAGAAAAATTGTTTATCTCATAAACTAACCACTTTAACCTACAAGTATTATACATTTTTGAAATCAGCTCAAAGAGGAGTATCCAAAGTTTACATAAAAAAATATGAGAAGTAATTTAAAAAAAAGGGGATGATGCTAGGGGTGAGGGGGTGGCTTTTCCAGAAAGTTTAAATAAGCCATAATGCTTGCCCCTTCCAACATAAATTGACGTGTTTTTGGAATTTTCCTAAATACCAGTATTACGAAAGTCATTAAAGGTGGATACTTCTATCTGAAAAGCACTGTATTTTTTTCTCCAGCCTGGTTTTGCGACACAACGAAAAAAGTCAGCACCAGTTCAGAATTGAAGACAGTTCTTGAAGAGCAAAGTAACTTTGGAGGTGTCATATGGTTCTTAGCAGGAATAGTCATTCTACATAGTATATAGTATTTTTAAATGTGACAGAGTTTCTAGTCTCAATTTTGTGAATAGTAGAGGAACTGCAGCAAATTTGGAATACTGCAGGTAAGTTGGAATATCTTGGATACCTGATTATTATAAGTGCCATCTGTGTTTTCTTCCTGTAAACTTAACATCACACGCCATACGGAGCTGATGAGCTCTAAAAACCGACCGCCATCTACTAGACTATAGTAAGGCGTTCGATACTATTGATCGTAATGTTTTGTGTGATAAACTTCTATACTACGGTTTTTCTCAGGAAGCTTGTGAGCTTATTCGTAACTATTTATCGGAACGATGTCAGTCGGTTGTAGTAGGTTCATTAAAGTCAGATGCCCAAATAGTGAATTACGGAGTGCCTCAAGGATCAATCTTGGGGCCTATTCTTTTTTCCATCTATATCTCGGATTTTCATGAGTGTCTGAAGTTTTGTACTATCCACCACTATGCCGATGATACTCAATTCAATTCAATTCAATTCAATCCTTTCAGCAACTTCTCAAATTGAAGAAGACTTAACATCTTTATATAATATCTCAACCGCACATAATCTCACACTTAACCCTTCGAAATCAGTAGCTATGCTTTTCGGAACGAAATCAAAACGTGAACAGCTAACACAAAATTTCCAAATCGGGTTAGCAGGTATGCCGTTAACCTTTGTAAGTGAAATCAAAAACCTATTTACCAAGCACGTCAGCTATCTCTGTCAGAGCTCGTTCAATATTCTGAGACAGCTGTATCCTAGTCGTGATTTGCTATCTACTAAAATGAAACTTGAGTTGTGCGAATCGCTGGTGATATCTAAATTATCATATTGCGACAGTATTTATGGTCCAGCACTTCTACAGGCTGATGCAGCTAGACTACAAAAAATTCAAAATTCCTGTTTACGTTTTTCTCATGGAATACGTAAATTTGAACATATTAGTATGAAATTTAAAGAAACAGGATGGCTCAAATTAGATAACTGTCGAAAACTCCATTTACTTACCTTGACACACAAAGTTATAACGTCTGGCAAACCTACGTATCTCCTCAATAAACTTACTATGTTCAAAAACCTCAATAGGGTGAACACAAGGAAAAATAATATGCTAGTTATTCCCAAACACTCAACTGCACTGTACCAACGTTCTTTTTCATATTCTGCACCTAAATTCTATAACACTCTTCCCAAGGAGTTTTGGAACTTCTCTTTATACAATTTCAAGAAG